>JAJIBD010009044.1:0-89570 GCA_021461705.1 Cryptotis parvus | reverse complement strand
GACCAGCATACCTGGGCCGATTGAGGAAAGAAACTGCTCCAGGGTGGGTGTCGATGATCCGGGCTGTGATGGGCTGGTCGGCTGGGTGGAGTTCTGATGAGAGGGAAGTCCAATGTGGAAAATGGCAGCGCCCATGGAGTGGGTGGGGGGGCGTCTGGTTTGTTGTGAGGGTTCTGCATGGGGCAGAGCGGTTCCTTGCTCTCCCTGTGCCCAGCCGTTCATGAGGCAGTTGGGAGGCATGGTGGGTTCCAGCCTTGGCCCACCATGTTTTATTTACTTTTATGCCAAAGACTAATAACTATTATGGACCTCAGTTCCATAACCTGAAGAATGGTTTTAGGCTCCTCCTGTCCCTGTAGCAAGTAGATGCCCTTGGGTTGCACTTGCTTGTGACAGGACTAATGGAGATGTTACTAGTACCCACTCGAGCAAATTGATGAACAATGGGAAGAACAGTGATACAGTGATATCCCATGTCCACTGCAGCATTATTTAAAAACGCCAAAACATAGATGCAACCAAGAGTTCATGATGAATGAATATATAAAGAAGTTGTGGCAATATAGGTATGTGTGTGTGCACACACACGAATATACATATATAGAATGAAATACTATACAACCATTAAAAAGAACAAAATCTTAACCTGGATTGACTCAAGTAATAGAGACATGTTTGTGGGAAACTTTAGTCTCATCTCTGACTTAGCATACCCATCCTAGCACTTTGGGGAGTGGCAGCCTCAGGCTAGAATAACACCTCAGAGAGGCCACTATGGATGGGCCCTGAGGGCATGTACTAAATGAAATAACATAATGGCAAAAAGCAAATGTCTCACTTTTATGTAGAATTAATTTTTAAACTAAACTCATAGATAAAGAGAAGACAGACACAAGCAAATTTTTCGTTTCCATAATGTGTAAGAGAAAGAAGAGAGAGAGGGAAGGGGAGGGAGGGAGAGAGAGAGAGAGAGACAAAGTGTCTGCTATAGAGGCAGTCTGGGGGGAGAAGGGAGGGAATCAGGGGACATTGATGGTGGGAAATGTGCACTGCTGGAGGGATGGGTGCTGGAACACTGTATGGCTGAAACCCAATCATGAACAGCTTTGTAATTGTATATCTCCTGGTGGTATAATAATTTTTTAAATGAGTTTTTCACATACTAATTGATATTACTATTTGAGCTTTGATACCTGATCAATTTCAACTATAGAATTATATCAACAGTTGTGGCTTTTTTCTACATTAAGATAAAAGTTTTTAAATGTGAAAAAAAGAAGAAAATTGGTGGTTTCCAGAGATAAGAGTGGGATAGCTGGGCAGGGAGTAGGCTGGTTAAAATAGGTAAAAGTGGTCCAGAGGTTACAGTTATAAATAAGTAGTACCGAGAGTATCCCACCCGCACGGCGGAGAGCCTGGCAAGCTACCCGTGTCGCATCTGATATGCCAAAACCAGTAACAATTGTAGACCTCATTCCCATGACCTGAATGAATGGTTTGAGGCTCTTCATATTCCTGTAGTGAGCAGATGCCCTTGGGCTACACTAGCATGAGACAGGAAGTATGGAGATGTTACTGGTGCCTGCTCGAGCAAATTGATGAACAAAAGAAAGACAAGTGAAGTGAAGTGATACTATGAATGGAAGTACAATGCCTTTCATGAACACAAAACTTTGTTATATATTTGATATTGCTCAGAAAAAGTTTTAGTTTAGTTTAGTCTTTTATTGAATAATATTGGTTGACACTTGCATATGTTTTAGGGATGCAATGTCATTCATGCCTTTTCAAAAGATATGTTTTGAACCAGTCAAGTAATGACATAAATCTTAAAACTTTATTATCATAAGAAAAAAAGTAACTACATGCAGTGATGAATATTAGCTAAAACTATACAGTAATAAATTGGTTGTATATCCAAAAGTTAAGTTGTACAACTAAAACTAATACATTATTAAATGTTTATTATATCTCAATAAAATAAGGTGGAAATGTAATATATAATAATAAATCAACATAATAAAACAGAAACTTAGATTGGTTTCCCTTTTCAAGCTGCAAATCAGGATTTCTCAGTTCCTTTTTTTGGTTGTGAAACAAAAGGATTTAGAAAAATTAAACAATTTTTGACTACTGTCATAATTATTTGATGCATAAAGAAAAATGTAATGATAATAAAAAAGTTTAAAAAATTGGCTGATTAGGCTTAGCATTGGTTTGAGAAATATACAATGCAGCATGAACCCATTTCCCAATTATCCTCATTTATAGCCTGAACTTTAATATTTATAGTCAAATGGGAAAAATAATTCACTACAGTTTAACAAAAAAGTCCAAAATATAATTAATTATTTTAATTTATGCTATTTCTTCGATGCCTTTGAAGGCATTCCATGCCGCTCTCTTCCTCCTGCACAGCTCAGGTTTTAGGTCATTCATCATGTTGACTTCTCGACCTAGGTACACATTACTGCTGCATTCAGAGATGTGTGTTCCATTGAGAGTGAATGGGGCCTCTGGAACTAGTTCATTTTTCATAAACATAGTTTTCTTTAGATTCAGCTGTAGACCTATCTTTCCACATTCTCGGTCAAAGTCAGCCAGCATTTGTGCCGCTTGGCTAATGTTTGGTGTTATTAGAACGATGTCATCAGTGAAGCGGAGATGGTGTAGTTGCCGACCATCTATCTTCACTCCCATTCCTTCCCATTCTAATTGTTGCATGATGTTCTCGAGTGTGGCGCTGAAGAGTTTTGGTGAAATAGTATCACCCTGTCGAACCCCTCTTTTGACATCAATGATCACTTCTTTGTAGAATGGTGAGATCCTGGTGGTGAATCCGTAATACAGCTCATGAAGGATCTTGATGTATTGGGTTTGAACGCCCTATTTGGCTAGGAGTTCGATGACTGCTTCAGTCAAAGGCTTTCTTTAAATCAATGAACGTGAGACAGAGAGGCACCTTGTACTCCCTACAAACCTCAATGAGCTTGGTTACCATGTGGATATGGTCGATTGTGCTGGATCCTTTCCGGAAGCCAGCTTGCTCGCATGGTTGTCCTTCATCTAGTGTTCTGTCAATCCTGTTCAGGATTGTTGACTCGTGTGAACAGCTTGTAGATGACAGACAACAGGCAGATGGGGCGATAGTTGCCAATGTTGTGAATGTCTCCCTTCTTGAACAGTAGAACTGTCCTGCTGGTTTTCCATTGGGAGGGCACCTTGCATTCAGACAGGTAGCGTGTGAAGAGCCAAGCCAGTGTATTAATGAGTACTGACGGCAGATTCTTCAGGTGTTCGGGTCTGACTTTGTCTGGGCCTGGTGCTGTTCCCTTCTTTACCGACAAGATGGCATGTCGGATTTCAGAAGGGAGAACGTTGGGAATGACATATCCATCCTGTGGAATTTGGTATAGGGGCAGGTGGACGTGGCTATCAAAGAGATCTGAGTAGAAGTCATGGATAATGTTCTCCATTGCCTTTCTGGAAGATGTGATAGATCCATCAAGGTGTTGGAGGGCAGTCATCTTGGTCTTATAGTTGGCAAAGGACAGGCAGGCGGTGTGAATGCTTTTCCTGGCTTCTGCTGCATCTTCCAATATTTCTGCTCTTCTGTCTTTGAGGTATCTCACTGTGGTTCATTTAAAAAAAAAGTCATTCCTCCAAAAGTTTACTGACCTATATTTCCTAATTCCAGGCAATGTAAAAATCTGTTTAGTAATTTGATTTACATTGTGAGTTCACAATCAAGGAATCAAGGAATCGGAGCTCCGACCTCCTCGCTATTCCAGAGTCAGGGATGCTGTCTCATTTGCCAAGGCATCTAAAATCAGATGGGCTGGACATGTAATGCGATTTGGAGACCGCTCGGACTAGAGCCGTTACCGACTGGATCCCACAGGATGTCAAAAGATCATGTGGCCGCCCACCTACAAGATGGTCAGACTTCTTCATCAGGACCCTAAACAAGTGGTTTGAGGCTCTTGGTATTCCTGAAGCAACCAGATGCCATTGGGCTACACTGACACGTGATAGGGTCAAATGGAACTATTACTGATGCCCACCCGAGCAAATCGATGAATAACAGGATGTCACGTGATCAAGTGTGAATTCATCAAAGAGCAGTCATTTTAAGAAAAATATCACATTGGAGCATTTTGGTATGTTCTCTTGGCCAGATTTATTTTATTCATCCTCAGTGGAATAAAATATGGGAATTCATTTATACCTTCTTTGTGGACCAATGTAGGCACACTTTTCTTCAAGGAAACATTTCTTGCAGAAGTTGTTTTGACATTGCCAGTATCATTATCAAGTTTTTTCCATACCTTGCCCACTTTTTCAACTACAGTGTATAAACATCACAGGAAGTAACGTTCTGGATTAATTATGCTGTTGCTTAATGCATGATTTATAAATTTTCAACACAAATTCCACTTATTTAATATCACTTTAATGTGTTTTTTTAAAAGACTGGGATGTGCTTAGTGGTAGACCACTGGCTCTGCATGTGTGAGGTCCTGGGTTCCACTCCTGGCACCACTAAACTGCCTTACATGCAGCTGACCCCAGTTTGATTCCAGCACTCTTTGGTTTAAGCTGAGCACTTACACAGAAATATGCTGGCCCCTTGACCAAAAAAGCACTGGGATATGATACCAGGATCTCTTTAGTACCACTTGGGAACCCCATGAAAACAATTTTTTGAAAAATGTGTTTTTAAAAATGATTTTGTTCTGACCTTGGGTGTTGATAATACAATAGGGAGGGCATTTATTTTGCATCCCCAACCCTGGTTCAATCCCCAGCACCACATATGGTTCTCTGAGACCATCAGGAAGCTCATATGGTCTTGAGCACAGAGCCAGGAGTAAAACCCAGATCATTGCCAGGTGTGGCCCCAAAATAAAACATAAATAAAATGGTCTTGCTCTATTTCATATAAACAATGTCTTTGAAAGCAACAAAGAGGACAAACATAAATATTTTAATCTTTAGGAAGAACTTTTCACTTAGTTTACTACAGATGATGTACTTACACTTATATTTATAGCTGTATTAAGTGATTATATGCCAAAGGTTTTAGACCACTGATTTTATTTAGTGAATACATGCATGATTCTTTTAGTAGATTCATATATTTACACACATACTTGTATATATACATGTATGTATGTATATATATATTGTTTATATATTCTTCACTATATATATGTGTATATATATATATTTTTTAGAGAAACAAACTGGAGTTTTCTTATTTAAGTTGCATTACAGAAGAAATTATCTTCTCTGGAAAAGTTGAGTGTAGTAAAAGGAAATGCTTATTATTCTAGTTTGAAACTATTCCTAGAAATGGTTTACCTGAGTGTTTTAGTTAGGAGGATTAAAGGGAAGAAAGGAATGTATAAAGACTTTGTCCAAGAGAAATAGGAACCTAGTCATTTGGTCTAGAAATGGAGTCATCTTACACCATTTAGGCCTCTCAACACAGAGGTGCTTCGTGTCTGCATCTTTGTTCTCTGTCACAAGGTATAACCTTGTGTTCAGTGTGAGGAGGGGCGCCTACAACTCCCAGAACAAAATGAAACCATTTATGACTCAGAGTTTATATAATATGCCTGACTTCCAGTAGGTCTCTTTGCTCTCACTCCGCTGTGACATGTACTGAAATTACATGAAGTCTATTCTCTCTTACGGCAGGATGGTTAGGTCGTTAACAACGGGTATTAGAAGTGTCATCTCAAAAATATCATTGGGGTTCAGTCAGAATAAAAAACTATATCGAGCCATTACTTCCTATCAAAAAAAAACCCACCCCCAAAACTTGTGTTAAATCTCTCACTTTAAAGATGCTGAAACCACAGAGTTGTCGCCTTTCAATGGCTGATTTTTTCTTGTCTTTACTACTCAATAATCTTTTCATCTTTTATTTATGTTATTTTCACTCATTTTTACAGGCATTTCTTGAACCCCTTTATGCTTGTTTCTCTGTATTATGACATTCAGAAGAAGTCTGCAGAAACTCAGACGCCTACAAAATATTGAAATGGCAGAAGACAATAAGATTTAGAGTAAGTATGTAGAAAAAGGACTTTAAAAGAGAAATGGCAGATGAGGCAAATGTTGGCAGATGAGGGCTAGAGTAGTTTCATATTAGAATCATCTTGAAATGAAAGTTGTCCAGTAAGTTTCTTCTACTGTCTTTTAAGCATCCCTCACTCCATGCACTACTTCTCTTCTGACCTGCCCACTTCTTCCTTCAGACACTCATAGCCATAACCACAATTGGCCCTGAAAGACCCAATATGAACTGTTCCTCCTGATCAGGTTATATAAAGTCTTTTCCCTCTTTCAATTCCTGTAGGTCATCCAACCTAAGACCTGCAGAGGCCTAAATGGCATAATATGACTGACACAGTAGTCTCCTTTTCCTTGGGACTTGTTTTCTGCTAGGAACCTCTTATGTTAACTAACATGTAAACCTTCCAGCATACTATATACTTTCAGGACCAATGGAAAGATTTGTTGGCACACGTCCAAAAGAGCAAGACCAACCAGTGCTGGAGTGGATGTGGGGAGAAAGGGATTTACTGTTAGTAAACACCATTTACTGTTCCTGAGAATGTCAACTGTTCCAGCCTTTTCGGAAAACAATGGATATTCCTCCAAAAACTATAAATTGAACTCCCATTTGTCCCAGCAATTCCACTGCTGGGAATATACCCCATGAGGCCAAAAACACACAGCAGAAACACCATCTATACTTGTATATTCATCGCATCACTATTCACAATAGCCAGAATCTGGAAACAACCAGAACAGAAGACTGGGTAAAGAAACTTTGGTACATCTACACAATGGAATACTAAGCAGCTACCAGGAAAAACGAAGTCATGAAATCTGTCTACAAATGGATTGACATGGAGATTATCATGCTTAGTGAAATTAGTCAGAAGGAAAAGGACAGATATAGAATGACTGCATTCATTTGTGGAATATAAATATATACCAGTATTCTACTAATTGGTGAAAATGCCAGACTAGAACTGAGCATTGAATATAAGCAAAGGGATATATATGATAACCCCTAAATGTATGTGTGGCAAGCCACAATGTGTAAGAGAAGAAAAGAGAGAGAGAGAGAGAGAGAGAGAGAGAAGAGGAAAAGTGCCTGCTAGAGAGGTAGGCTAGGAGGATGGGGTGGAAATCTGGGGACATTGGTGGTGGGAAATGTGCATTGGAGGAGGGATGGTTGCTGCAACATTGTATGACTGAACCCCAATCATGAAAAGCTTTGTAAATGTCTGTCTCATGGTGTTATAATAAATGTTAATAGATGGATGTATGTATGGATGTATGGATGGATTTATGTATGTATGGACGGACAGACGGACGGATGGATGGATGGATGGATGGATGGATGGATGGATGGATGGATGGATGGATGGATAGATGGATGAACGGATGAAGGATTTATAGTTGGTTATACTGAACACCTTCCTACGGAGAAGATGGTGGCAATATTCTTGATAAAATCAATCTATGTAGCCATCTGTCATACTGATACAACAGGCTGCTCATGATAATAATCTCTGTACATTTTAGTCCTAAAAATAGGGAAAGTTAAGTGTCAGTTTTCACTGACGAAGCACTGATGGCCAAAACATCACTTGGAGAATACACTCATAAATTAAGCAAGTGAATTAAGCAAGTGAAGAACAGAGTGGGAACAGAGGAACTGATCTTAGAAGCTACAGCACTTGAGTTCTGTCAGTCTTGTAAGGAATTTTGGGGCTGGGGAAATCGCTCTGTGATGTTCCAACTTGAGACAATATGGAGGACCTTAAGACCCTTTATCCCCACTTCATTCAGTCATTAGCCACAAAATGCCCCCTTACCAGCCCAAGTTTCTTCTTTAAGACTGAGAACCTGCAAGACAGAATTTCTCTCCCTCCAGCAGAGAAATTTCCACCATGTGATCTGAAAGCAGCCATTAATGCCCAAGAGTTGCATAGATGAATGTGTTCCTGAAGTGCAGAGGTGTAAGGACAAGTCGAGGGAGTGTCAGCTACTGCCAGTTTGTCCTTCACTCCCAAGTTATTTCTAAGACTAAGCTGGGAAGCTGGGAAGCTTAGTCTTAGAAATAACTTGGGAGTGAAGGACAAACTTATAAACTATATGCTTTATAATAAAGCCATAGACATTGATGTTATTCCCTTATACCTACCCTACACTTAAATTTTGTAACAATACATTAAATAAATAATTCTAGATGATTTTTTCAAAGCCTTAAAGATACTACCATTAAGAGGAAGAAACACCCTAGTCCAAATGATGCCATTGGGTCCTTGATGATGTTACGGCTGTAAGAATGGGCATATGCAATGAGATCAGGCTTTTAAACTCAAGCATTCCAAAGAAAATTCGCTTTTTAATTAACACTTTTCACCTTACAATAAGGCAAAAAGTTAGTCTTTACAGAATCCATAATTTTTATGTGTGGAAGCAAAACAATTCTTTGAGTAACCATGCTTTTGCAAACTCTTGATTCCTTAAATAATTAAGGATGGGATTTTATGCTTCTAATTTAGTATACAGCCTAAATTTTAATTTATCACACTGTGCTTCTCAAGAGGAATTTCATGAAGAGAATGAAGATCTTTATTTTAAAACAGGTAATTTAACATGGTGTCATTTCATTTGAAATATATAAACTCGACCTTCTACCAAAAATAACTGGTTTTGAATTCAAAATACATCCCACTGGGTCAAAAATTATATCCTCTAGTTATCCTGTCTAAATTTATGATCATCTAGGTCTGTTATGACACACTCTTTTCTGAGTCATTATATCTATGGTAGATATTCAAAGTTGTTATTTGGGACTCCTGAACGGTCACTGTGTTATTTTTCTAAGGTGTCATTGGTTCATAAGACAGTAGATATTTGTGTGTTAGGGGTACAAAGTTACCAGACCACATCCACCAGGAAAGTATCAAAATCGAGCAGAGAGATAGTCCAGGGGTTAAGTAGGATTTAGTCATGCAAAATACAATACTCTTCTACAATTGCCATAAGCATTCTCTATCCACTCTTTCAGTCCTCTCCTGCTTTGGTAACCTCAATTTTGTGATCAATGTAAAGCTTTGTTTTCACTGGGCATTGTCTCTTGTAAGAGTTTCTGGTTAGGATTTTTTTGGTAGGTGGGGATACTCCTGATTCTGTGCTTAATAATCACTCCTTGAAGGTGCTTGTGATAGTACTGGATCATATGATGGTACTGGATATTGAACCATAGTTGGCCACCTGAGATGCAAATTCCTTAACCCCATACTACCTTTCCATTTATTTTTTTTACCTTTCCATTTAAGGGATTTTTTAAATTTTATATACATGTAGTTGATGGTGTATAATGCATCTCAATAAATTAACTATGATATTTTTTGCTTTTTGGGTCACACCCGCAATGCTCAGGGGTTACTCCTGGCTCTGCACTCAGAAATTACTCCTGGCTGTGCTCAGAGGATCAAATTCAGGTTGGCCTGCATGAAAGACAAATGCCCTACCCGCTATGCTATCACTCTGGCACCAATAAATTAATTATAATTAAAGTACTGATCATGCATGACTAAAATAAAATAAAAACATATATAACTAAGCTACATATGAAATTTGTGGATATATATCTTGTAATAGAGAAGAAACTGATATAGAAAGTTAAATTATAGAAATTCATATTTTAAAAATATTGGCTTTAACCAGTAGATCAACTGATATATGATAATAAGGAAAATATATTTTTTCAGAGAAATACATGCAATGAAGATGTATACATCACAAAAGAACTACAGGAAGGCAATATAATAAAAAACAAAGGCACTAGTTGGAAAGATTATCTTCTAGAATGGATTGCTATTCTAAGAGAATTTTTTAAGTCAAATTTTTTGTAGTACAACGTATCACTGCCACTGTCTCTCCCGTTCATCATTGATTTGCTCGAGTGTGCACCAGTAACATCTCCATATGTCCCGTCTCATGCTAGTAGAGCCCAAGGGCATCTGCTTGCTCTAGGAACATAAAGAGCCTCAAACCATTCCATCAGGTCATGGGAATGAGGTCTATAATTGTTACTGGTATCTGGCATATCAAATATGACCTGGGTAGCTTGCCAGGCTCTGCTGTGCGGGTGGCATACTCTTTTGTCACCTCTGATCTCCAGCATTTATTGATGAACAAGCCGAGCTGTGATAGGCTCTTCTGCTGGGTGGAGTTCTGACAAGAGGAAAGTCGAGATGTGGTACAAGTAAGAAATAAAATAAAGATCCTATATTTAATATGGATCCTTTACTTCTTAAGTTCCTGCAAAAGAGCACCTTGAAAATTTAGAATATAACATTACAAGCAGATATTGACATTCTTAACATCATTTTGAAATTCGATTTGAACCCACCAAAATACCAGTTATAAGATCATGAGGTTTTAAGCAATTGAAAGTTGAAAGATTTTTAGAATTACAATTCCAAAGAGATTAAAAACTATAGGGGCTGGGGCTGGAGCGATAGCCCAGCGGGTAGGGCGTTTGCCTTGCACGCCGGCCGGCCTGTGCCGGCCCGGGTTCAAATCCTGGCATCCCATATGGTCCCCGAGCACCGCCAGGAGTAATTCCTGAGTGCAGAGCCAGGAGTAACCCTGAGCGTCGCCGGGTGTGACCCAAAAAGAAAAAAAAAACTATAGGGGCTGTCATAGGTAAGCATAAAGCTTACAAGTTATAAAACTTCATGTCAATGGCCCCATGATGAAATTAATTTATTGACAATTACATTTTGTTAATTACCTGAAAAAGAGCAAGAACATTACAAAAACAATCTGTAAATGTATATGTGATGATTCTTCCAAGAATGATTAGACTGAGACAGATTTATACTACCATATTAAAGAACTGGACATGCCCTTTATGAGATCCCCAAACTAAACTGTCACATGCCTTATATTGCTTAGGCAATTTCTTGGGCAAGTAGTAGGGTGATGAGAATATTGTTCAACCTCATTAGCAGAAGAAAAGTTGCTCCTCTAAGATTGAACATGCAAACAAACACACAGGGAAACCCTGTAATAATCCTGTTTATTAAACCTAAAAAGAAAATTAGAGGTTGAATTCATGTCTCTATATATAGATTTGACTGAAATGTTACTGTAGCTGTATAGGAAAGATTAAATGGTTTGGAAATAACTTATCCTTCCCAGTTTAATTGGAAATACTAATAAGGGCAGGTTCTTTTGTCTTTCCCTTTGAGCTTTTAAAAGGCAGGATGTTCATAACAATGCATAATACTTAAATAATACCCTTCTTCTTCAAAGCGTTTTAAAAACAAAACTACCAGCTAGAATTTGTTCCCAGGAGTAAGGGGTTTCTTACCCTGAGCCCAGCTAAATTACAGAATAACATATGTTAAAGTACATTAATAGTGGAAAACGAAGGAATAGAATTAATCATGATCATCTATATATAGTGGCGGTTACAATCAGAGCCTTTCATACCCTTTAGTATGTACTATAGGTTTTTTAAGTTTTTTTAGAGGTGGAAAGCAGAAAAGTTTATTTGAAAGTAGGAGAGAAAAGAAACTCCACACTGGGGAGGGACTTAGTATTTAGGATTTAGTTCTGTTTATTTTTTATTATAGGAAGAACATATATGTTCACTGTAAAAAAAAAACTTAGAAAAAGTAAAAAAAAGTTCAGTTAATTACTAATTCATTTTATAAGTTGTGATTGTAGCTTCAATTCACAATCTTTATGTCTTTGTTTTAGAGAATTTCTATGAATCGCAGTGAAATACTGAAATTTTAAACCTAAAAGCAATTCTAGCATGTCTGAGGAATGAACAAAAGAAAAAATACATTTAAACAACTGAATTTTTATTATTTTCTTTTAAATCATCAATTTTTTAAAAGTTTGGTTTTAATTTGAAAAATCAAAATAGTTATTATAATGTGTTAACCATCTTTTGCTAGTTTTTTCCCTCTGAATCTTCCTTTTCTTTACTTAGGTATTTGTTTAGTCAGCAATTAAGTCTGGAAAATATGATGTGTGTGCAGCTTTGTGCTAGGGCTGAAGAAGAGAGTCTAATCAGAGAGAGCCTGAGAATTTCATTCCGTGTTCCCAAGTTGGACTCACCTGATTTCTATTTTATAAGCAATAACAAATACCACTTTTGTGAAATATACTGAAAGATTTGAGGTGATGGAGTTTGGGCCACATCTGGTGATGCTCAGGGGTTACTTCTGGCTTTGCACTCAGGGATCACTCCTTTTAGTGCTGAGGGACCATATGGAATGCTGGGGATCGAACCTAGATCAGCCATGTACAAGGTAAATGTCCTATCCTCTGTTTATTGCTTCAGCCCATGGAAGATTTTAATAAAGAAATTAATTTCTTTGTTAATAATTTCTTTATATTTTAATAAAGAACAAAATCAATAAAATGTTAACAAAGACCTTAAAAAATTAAAATATTTGAAGAACTCAGATTTCTCTTTCACTTAAGACTAATTATCTCAAAAGAGGGTACATACGTAGCTTTCTTAAGAATTTGTTTTTAGGGGCCAGAGCAATAGTCCAGCAGGAAGGGCGCTCGCCTTGCAAGGGGAAAACCCGGTTCGATCCCTGGCATCCCATTTGGTCCCCAAGCACCGCCAGGAGTAATTCCTGAGTGCAAAACTAAGAGTAACCCCTTAGCATCACTGGATGTGGCCCAAAAAAGGCAGAAAAAAAAATTTGTTTTTTATACTACCTGAAATTTGCACTAATAGACCTGTTTTCTCTCTCGGGAAGCTAATTATAATAGTTCATATGAAATGCTTCATATATTGGGATGGAGAGATAATAAAGAGGCTCAATTCCTGGTGCCACATACAGTCCTCTGAGCATTTCCAGGAGTAATACCTAGCCACAGAGCCCAGAGTAAGCCCTTAATACCACCTGGTGAGCCCTAAAAAAAATAGTAAAAAATAACAATAATGTTGTCCATCATCTACAAATTGTTCACGCGAGTCATCCTGAACAGGATTGGCAGAACATTAGATGAAGGACAACCACGCGAGCAAGCTGGCTTCTGAAAAGGATTCAGCACAATCAACCATATCCACATGGTAACCAAGTCCATTGAGGTTTGTAGGGAGTACAAAATGTCGCTCTGTCTCACGTTCATTGATTTTTAAAAAAGCCTTTGATTCTGTAGAGACCGAACTGGTCTTGAAGCCCTAGCCAAACAGGGCGATCAAACCCAATACATCAAGATCCTTTGTGAGCTATATTACGGATTCACCACCAGGATCTCACCATTCTACAAGGAAGTGATCATCGATGTCAAAAAGAGGTTCATCAGGGTGATACCATTTCACTGAAACTCTTCAGCGCCACCCTTGCAAACATCATGTGACAGAATGGAAAGGAATGGGAGTGAAGATAGATGGTCGGCAACTACACCACCTCCGCTTCGCTGATGACATCATTCTAATAACACCGAACATTAGCCAAATGGCTAATGTTTAGCCACATACTGGCTGACTTTGACCAAGAATGTGGAAAGATAAGTCTACAGCTGAATCTCAACAAAACTATTTTCATGAAAATGATCCAGTTCCAGAGGCCCCATTCACTCTCAATGGAACAAACATCTCTGAATGCAGCAGTTATGTGTACCTAGGTCAAGAAGTCAACATGATGAATGACCTAAAACCTGAGCTCCACAGGAGGAAAAGAGCAGCATGGATTGCCATCAAAAGCATCGAAGAAATAGTTAAAAAGATGAAGAACCTCCGGCTCTGGGCACATCTCTTCAATTCCACTGCTCTCCTGCATTAACATATGCTTCAGAGATCTGGGCCCTACAAAAGCAGATGAGAATGCTATTCGGGTCTCCCAAAGAGGAATCGAAAAGAGCTATGCTTGGAATATCACACCTCACTCAAGTTAGAGAAGAAATTCAGAGTTCCAACCTCCATCAACAATCCAGAGTCAGGGACGCTGTCTCGTTAGCCAAGGCATCAAAATCAGATGGTGTCCCGCCTGCCCAGAGGAGTCTATTACAATCCACAACATGAAAGAGAGGGAAGAGAGAGAGAGGGAGAGAAAGAAGAGAGAGAGAGAGAGAAGAGAAGAGATGGAGAACCTGCCATGGAGGCAGGCTAGGGAGGGGGAGGGTATCAGGGACATTGGTGGTAGGAGGAGAGGTGGGCACTGGTGGGAGGGGCTGGGTGCTGGAACACTGTATGGCTTTAAACCCAAACATGAACATTTTTGTAATTGTCAAAAATAAAAAATAAAATAAATAAAATAAATCAGATGGGCTGGACATGTAATGCAATTTGGAGATGACCGCTGGACTAGAGCCGTTACCAACTGGAACCCACGGGATGTCAAAAGATCACGTGGCCACCCACCTACAAGATGGTCAGACTCTTCTTCAAGACCCTGAACGAACGGTTTGAAGCTCTTTGTATTTCTGAAGCAAGCAGATGCCATTGTGCTACACTGGCACGTGGTAGGGTCAAATGGAAATGTTACTGGCGCCCGCTTGAGCAAATTGATGAATAATAGGATGTCAAGTGAAGTGATCAAGTAATCAAGTGATAATACTATGTAAAATAAGGGCCGGAGCGATAGCCCAGCTGGTAGGGTGTTTGCCTTGCATGCAGCCGGCCTGTGCAGTCCTGGGTTTGATATCCAGCATCCCATATGGTCCCCTGAGCACCGCCAGGAGTAATTCCTAAGTGCAGAGCCAGGAGAAACCCCTGAGCATTGCCGGGTGTGACCCAAAAAAGCAAAAAAAAAAAAATAATAATAAAAATAAATAAAAAAATAATTAAAAGTAGGAAAAATCAAGGACAAATTAAGAATTTCTGCTTCAAAAAATTGTTTTACACAGGGAAGGAATTTTTTCTTGTTCCTATAAAAGCCCATCTTTATCTGTTAGGACAAAATGAATAACATTTTCTCCATTACTTTCTTGGTCAATCAGTCCAATTGTAACTATTACTGATTTTTTAAATCCTATGTCACTTATTTTATAATTTTATAAGCATATAAGAAATGCATATTCAACAAATCTTATTTGTTATCTTGCTATCTGAACACATTTGTCTTCCCAAGTTAAGATTATAAGTTCTTTGAGGAAAAACTATTATAATTAATTTTATGTGCCAACTTGACTAGGTAAGGGATGCCTTAGTAGCTGGCAAAACATTATTTCTGAGTAAAATTATTTCTGAGTAAAATTATGGTTTTTCTAGAATGCATAGAGTGTTTTTCTAAACATATTAGTATATGAGTCACTGGACTAAGTAATAAAGATCATTCTCACCAATGTGGGTGGCCAGCATCCAAACCACTGAGGGTCTGAACACTATGAAAAATGCAGAGCAAGACTAAATTTGTTCTTTCTCTAGCAGGGATATTTATCGTCGTTTTTTTTTTTTTTTAGATGTTGGACTTTCTGGTTATGGAATTTTCTATTCAGGAACCAGAACTCACACTATAGGCTTCCCAGCTTCTGACCTTTAGACCCAATTAAATTACCACAGATTTTCCTAGTTCTTCCAACTTGCAGACACAGATCATGAGACTCATTAGCTTCCATAATCATGGGGGCTAATTCTGTAACAAGTTCATAAAAATATATGTGCATCTATATTAAATTCCATCACGAATACCTATAATCCCTTCCTATACAACTGTTTATAGCCTATTGGATCTTTTTCTCTGGATAGTCCTGACTGTGCTTACTTTTTGTGACATTTTTCCAAGGAGAAAAGCGAACCTAAAGGGAGTGTGTAGGGCTTGAAATGAATAAGGAGCACAGAAACAGCAAAAATTATTAAATTCACACAAGTGTAAATAGAAACAAAAATAGTTTTTACTTTAATTAAGAAATACGTTAATACTTAGGTGTACAAAAACAATAACAGAATAGCAGTGTTGAGAAATGAATATTGTACAGATCAAAGAAAAAAGTATACCCAAATTGGTATTGTTTCCAATAAAAGTACATAAATTGAAATAAATATATTGTAAATTAATTAAAAGCACAAAATAAATTTGAAATCTCTAACTTCTGAATCAATATAGAAATAATGGGGTTTATGGAGCACTTCATATGATCCATTAGAAAGTAAGTTAAAAAGTAAAAAACAGCTTGATTAAAAAAAAGAAAATATAACTTATGTTTGAAACAAGAAATACTGAATGGATAAAAATCAGTAAGGTCTCAGGGATGGGGAGAGATTACAAAGGGTAAGGCACTTGCCTTGTATATGGTCAACCATGGTTTGATCCTTGGCACCCCAAATATTCCCCAAGATCTGCTAAGAGTAATTTCTGAGCACAGAGCCATGAGTAAGCACAGAGCACCAACACTGTGGCTCTAAAACCTGGCCAAACCAAGATAAACAAAAGTGAATAAAGAAATAAAATCTATCTGCTCATTAGTGTCACATCTAAATCATAATTTCACAGAAAGGCTGAAAACAAACAATGCGAAAATTATATATGCTAGATCAAATGGCAACTAATTGCAATAGCGGAAGTAAAATAGGCAAAATAGAATTTTAAGGTAAAAGTAGTGGTAAAATACATTGAGGGCAGGGAAATAGCTCAAAGGACTAATTCAGCTGGTTTCAGTCCTGGGCAACCTCATGGTCCCCCAAGCACCATGCAGGAGTAGCTCCTGAGAATCACCAGACCTGATTCACAAATAAAAGTCACACGTTGAATAGAACAAAGAAAAAAATGCATAGAATTATTCAAAAATATAGTCCCAAACATATAAAGCAATATCCTACTGAATTACTAGGAGAAATGAACAAATCCATCATCTCAGTGAGAGATTTTATTTATTTATTTGTTTGTTTGTTGTTTGTTTGTTTTACTTTTTGGGTCACACCCGGCAATGTTCAGGGAATTACTCCCTGGCATTGCTCAGGGGACCATATGGGATGCCGAGGATCAAACCCCAGTCAGCCGTGTAAGGCAAACACCTTCCCAACTGTGCTGTAGGTCTGGCCTCATCAGTGATAAACTCTAAGAGCTTAAACTCCAAATGATTAATAAGAACATTGAAGAGCTGAACAACCAAATTAACAAGTTTGATACAATAGATTATATGAATAGAGTTCTGCATCAAATAGAAAAAGTGTCAATTTTTTAAATGACCACATATTATTTTGTCAAAAATAATTCAATAGCTTCATAGAAGAGTTATAACACATGTTCTCTGTTGAGAATAAAACTTCATCATGATTTTTTAAAAAACACATAACTTTTAAATGTTTGAAAAGGAGAAATATGTACTTCTAAATAATTCTATGGACTACATTGAAAATTGTAACAGAGGGGCTGGAGCGATAACACAGCAGGTAGGGCATTTGCCTTGCACACGGCCGACCCGGTTTGATCCCCCATCATCCCATATGGTTCCCAAGCACTGCCAGGAGCAATTCCTGAGCGAAGAGCCTGGAGTAACCCCTGAGCATCGCCGGTTGACCCAAAAAAAACAAAAAAAAATTGTAACAAAAATTCAGCACTTGTAGAGCTAAACAGTGATGAGCAGACTACATGTAAGACCCATCTCACAGGCACTTACTAAATAAATATGGTAGCATACAGCCTCTTAACTACCTGTATTCAAATGTCAGAAGGTATATTGAAATAAAGCTTTTTAAAATGTATAAGGTGAAAGAAATTTTATCTTATTTGGATGGTTGTTTACATCCAAAGGTAAGGTAAACAACCATCCAAATAAGATAAAATTTGTCAACATTATTAAATTTTTCAATTTGTTGGGCTATTTTGGCCGTGGTGCAGGTATGCTGGTCCAGAGACTCACAGACATGGGGCAGAGCTGCTACCGGCTCTCCCTGTGCCCAGCCGATCATGAGGCATCCGGGAGGGATGGTGGGTTCTAGTTCTGGCCTGCGACCCCAGCAGAGCCTCGCAAGAAGCCAGACGCCCCTCCACTCCATTAAGGTGGCCATTTTCCACATCCAAACTTCCCTCTCGTCAGAACTCCACCCAGCAGAAGAGCTGATCACAGCCCAGCTTGTCAAGACCCACCCTGCAGCAGTCTTTCTCAAGTCCGCCCTGGTATGCTGATCCAGAGATTCACAGACATGGGGTAGAGCTGCTACTGGCTCTTCCTGTGCCCAGTTGATCACAAGGCACCCGGGAGGGATGGCGGGTTCTAGCCCTGGCCTGTGACCCCAGCAGAGCTTTGCAAAAAGCCAGAGCCCCCCCCCACTCCATGAGGGGCCACCATTTTCTACATCCGGACTCCCCTCTCGTCAGAACTCCACCCAGCAGAAGAGCTGATCACAGCCTGGCTCCCGTGGCCACTTGTGGCTGCGCAGTTCATCAATAAATGCTGGAGATCAGAGGTGAAAAAAGAGTATGCCACCCGCACGGCAGAGCCTGGCAAGCTGCCCGTGTTGTATTTGATATGCCAAATACCAGTAACAATTATAGACCTCATTTCCATGACCTGATGGAATGGTTTGAGGCTCTTTATGTTCCTAGGAAAGCAGATACCCTTGGGCGTGAGACAGGACATATGGAGATGTTACTGGTGCCCACTCGAGCAAATCGATGATGAACAGGAAGACAGTGATACAGTGATACAGTGATACTCCAGTTCCCCTTATTTTATAATTTTATAGAACTATAATATTATTATTAAATCTAGAAAACTAATATTAATGCAATAAAACAAGGAAATCTATTGATGTTAACGTAAATATTACTAGTTGCTCTACTAACATCCTTTGAGTCCAATCAATTCGCAATTCAACTTTATTTGTCATCTCTTCTAGTCTCCATTTAGTACAGGTTCTTAGTCTTTTAGCAAGATTATCATTATTAAAAATGAACCAATCTGGGATGTTTGAACAGCAGTTTGCAATTTAAAATTAAGACTTTATAATGAAAGAAATTAGGTGTTTTTAAACCTGTATTGAAGGAAAGTAGGTGTTTTTAGACCTGCTAGCCATTTATAATTAATCTTTACTTAGGTGGGTGAATTGATTGGTTTTTGCATTTGCATCAGTGTTTTTCAGCAGCTTTCCTTGAGACAAATTTAAGGTGAATAATGTTAAAGATAGCTGTTTTTTGTTATTTCAATAACAGAATTTTGAAAGTATCTTGAGCACATTTAACAATTCATCATTAGCCATAACATTTGCCATAAATCATTCGCCAAAACTATTCATTTGCCAGAAGTCTTTTGCCATAAATATCCAATCACATAATTTGTCTGCAAACCTCCAGTCACGTGGGATGGAGCACAGACAAATAAAAACTGGACAATTTAGTCCGGTTTGTCTTTATGGAAAGCTATGGTACTTATGAAGGTGGCAGGCAACTGTAGATTGAGCCTAAAGCTCTTTCCAGCTGAATTAAATAAAGATGCCACCAAGAAATCTGACCTTTTATTTTCTTAAACCAAAGGTCCAGGAAAGCCTCTACTTTAAACTTAACAACTTGTTCTCCAGGACTTGCGCTCAGCTCCTGTTGGGAGAGGTGCAGTTTTATCAGAAAATCACAAGAGTTAGCATCAGAAAAGGCCAAAACAAAGAATAGTCATGAGGAATATTGTGAAACTTCCAGAGCTTTGATCTTTGACTATTAAATTGAGAGCAGGAGGAACTACAAGCCTTTTGAGGCCTGGACAGGCTCGGGAATTAATCCGCCTCCCCCTTCCTCTTCATCAGAGTTTGTAAGAACTTTAGGGAAGCCCTCAACTTGAGATTCAGTCTCCATCAGAGGGGCATCACTGCCTTCGGAGGTATTAACTCCGGGCAGATTTTCAGTTTGAGAGTCAGCCTCCTCTGGAGGTTTCTTTTCTTCCTCTAGGTTATCTTCAAGCTTTAAAATCTGTTTGCTAGATTTAATTTCATGACTCTCTGAAAGAAAAGCAGGAGTTACAAAAAGTCATGACTACTGCTAGCATCTGAAAAAACAGGTGATGCCAGAACAAAGCAAAAAACCTCCGGGAGGTAACCCATTTTAACTCACAGTTTAAATGCTGCTCGGCTTCAGGAAAAGTTCATCAACATCTCAGTGGGACCTCCAGATGCAGGGGTGCCCACCCACGAATGCCAGATGTCAGGGAAGCCACCAGGGTCCCCAATATACCTGGAAGCGAAGTTCCCTACCTCCGAGCTGGCGGGCAATGGATGAAAACTCAGGAATCCAGCGCAGGTTTTAAAATGCTTTACTTATCACAAGTTCAGGCATACAAATCAGCAATAGGAAAAACCCTGTGCTTAGGATTCCCAGCTAGAACCCCTGCCACGTGTAGGCCAAGATGGCGACCACCGCGTGCTAAGGCCCTGTAAAGAGGAGACAAAGACAAGACTCCCAAGAAGAGTGCGAGCCCAAAAAGAGAGAGAGCGAGAGAGGAAGCAGACTAGTTTTATACCCCTGCAACTTAGACCTCCCACTTTTTATGGGAAGCAGGCAGGGTCAAATGTCCTTAGGTAATTTTTCCCAGCACCTCACCTAGGCCCTTTTATATGCTAATGTCTTGAGCCAAGATCTGCCTGGAAAAGCCTTTAAAGGGTAGAGAAGGGGGGTTTTTGAGATGGCATGTCTCTGTACCAAAGACTATACTAATGCCAGTTAAATATTTCTCCAAACCTTCACAAGAGTCTCGTCTACTTCACGGTAGTTTTGTATTTTAGCTGTCTTTGAGTTATCAGGGAGCCATGCTTGCTTGCTTGGAGGTAAACAGCATTTCTCTCTGGTCTAATTACTTAGAGATCCAACATGGCCAGGCAAATATGCTGGTAAGATCTAGCTAGTCCCACGATGATTGTGGTAGCATGAGAGAATATACCAGCCAGTATAGAATACATGGTCAGAAAAAAACTGCCACATTTAGACTACCCCCTATCTATGAAGTGACCTGCAGGAGGCAATCAAGGGCAGATGCAGAGGCTTAGGAGTCCTGCAACAGTGGGGAATGGATGAAAACTCACGAGTCCAGCGTGGTTCCAAAAGACTGTTACTAATTCAATAATAAAACAAGCTCTTCCACTACAATCCAAAATAATGCGCTTCTCTAGACCTCTAGCTCTTGGTCCAAACTTAAATCACACGCTCAGGCCCAAGTCTACCACCAAAGTGGATCCTAGTACCTTGGATATATAAGTAGCTTATATATCCAAAAGTAATCCTATCTTCTGGATGTTGAAAATGGCTGCCCTCATGGTGCAGGGGTTCCTCTGGCTCTTGTGAGGCTTTATTGGGATGGCAGACCAGGGCTAGAACCTACCTTCCCTCCCGGATGCCTCATGATCAGCCGCACAGGGAGAGCCTGTAGCACTTCTGCCCCATGTATCTGTAGTCTCTGGTTCAAGCATACCTGGGCTTGAAATAGGTTTCACTGTAGGGTGGGACTCTGAGGAGCAGGGCTTGAGATGAGCTTTTCTCTTGGGTGGAGCTCTAACAAGCTGAGGAGTCCAGATGTTGAAAATGGGGCAGAGCTGTTACCGGCTCTCCCTGTGTTCAGCTGATCATGAGGCATCTGTGAGGGAAGGCGGTTTCTAGCCTGGACCACCATCCCAACAGAGCCTTGCAAGAAGCCAGAAGAACCTCTGCACCATGAGGGCAGCCATTTTCAGCATCCGGACTCCACAGCTTGTCAGAGCTCCACTCAAGAGAAAAGCTGATCTCTCCCCATTGAGGTTCATCAGTAAATGCACGAATGCCTACTATCAAGAGTATACCACCCACACGGCAGAGCCTGGCAAGCTCCCTGTGTCGTATGTGATCACTATCACTATCTTCCCGTTAATCATCTATTTGCTAGAGCGGGCACCAGTAATATCTCCATATGTCCTGTCTCATGCTAGGAGAACCCAAAGGCATCCGCTTGCTCCAGGAACATAAAGAGCTCAAACCATTATATTAGGTCACGGGAATGACCTAATATAAATGTTACTGGTATTTGGCAATATTATAACTAATAATCATAACTGTTTATTAATCATATTTATTAATAATTAATCATAATTATATAATTAATTATAATCATATAATTCATAATTATAATTATAAATATTTCTTAATTAATAATGAATTATAATTATATGATCAATTATAATATAATTATATGATTTATTATAATATAATTATAATTCTATGATTTATAATTATGATTAATAATTATAAATATTTATTAATATAAATGTTACTGGTATTTGGTATTAAATCCGCTCAGGTATGACGGGCCAGAGACTCACAGACATGGGGCAGAGCTGCTACTTGCTCTCCCTGTGCCCAGACGCTCACGAGGTGCCCAGGAGGGATGGCGGGTTCTAGCCCTGGCCCACCACCCCAGCAGAGCCTTGCAACAAGCCAGACGACCCCCACTCCATGAGGGCCTCCATTTTCCACATCTGGACTTCCTTCTTGTCATAACTCCACCCAGCAGACCAGCCTATCACAGCCAGGCTTGCAAGGCCACAAGTGGCTGCGCGGTTCATCAATAAATGCTGGACTTAGAGATGACTACAATAGTATGCTACCTGCATGGCAGAGCCTGGCAAGCTATCCGTGTTGTATTTGATATTCCAAATACCAGTAATAATTATAGACCTCATTCCGGAATGGATTGAGGCTCTTTATGTTCCTGGAGCAAGCAGATGCCCTCAGGCTCTACTGGCATGAGACAGGACATATGGAGATGTTACTGGGGCCCGCTAGAGCAAATCAATGATGAATGGGAAGACAGTGATACAGTGATTTGGCATATCAAATACTACACGAGCAGCTTGCCAGGCTTGCCTTGTGGGTGGCCACTCTTGTAGTCACCTCTAAATAAAGCATTTATTGATGAACCGCGGCTGTTAGCGGCCGCAAGCCAGACTGTGATAGTCTGGTCTGCTGGGTGGAGTTATGACGAGAAGGAAGTCCGGATGTGGAAAATGGCAGGCCCCATTGAGTAGGGGCGGGGGGGTCGCCTGGCTTGTTGTGAGGCTCTGCTGGGGTGGCAGGCCAGGGCTAGAACCCGCCATGCCTCCCGGTGCCTCATGAGCGGCTGGGCACAGGGAGAGCAAGTAGCAACTCTGCCCCATGTCTGAGAGTAGTATGTGATCACTTGTATCACTTGTCTTCCCGTTGTTCATCGATTTGCTCGGCGGGCACCAGTAACATCTCCATATGTCCTGTTACATGCTAGTGTAGCCCAAGGGCATCCATCGCTCCAGGAATATGAAGAGCCTCAAACCATTCCTTTAGGTCATGGGAATGAGGTCTATAATTGTTACTGGTTTTTGGGCATATCGAATACAACATGGGTAGCTTGCCAGGCTCTGCTGTGCGGGTGGGATACTCTTGTAGTAGCCTCTCATCTCATGCATTTATTGATGAACTGGCTGTGCAAGATAGGGAAAGATGATCTTTTCTGCTGGGTGGAGCTCTTACAAGCTGTGGAGTCTGGATGTTGAAAATGGAGGCCCTCATGGTTTGGGGGTTCCTCTGGCTTCTTGCGAGGCTCTGCTGGGATGGCAGGCCAGGGCTAGAACGTGCCTTTCCTCTTGGGTGCCTAATGATCAACTGGGCTCAGGGAGAGCCGGTAGCAGCTCTGCCCTGTAAATCTGAGTCTCTGGATCAGGCATACCTGGGCTTGAAATAGACTACTATAGGGTGGGACTCTGATGAGGAGGGCTTGTGATCAGCTTTTCTGCTGGGTGGAGCATATACTCATACATATATGTATTTGGACACATATATTTACATGTACAAACTTCATAGGTACAGACTCACAAAACTAAAATACTGACAATTTCAGAAAAAAAATTTTAATTAGCATATTGTTAACTAAATGGTTTGAGGCTCTTTATGTTCCTGGAGTAAGCAGGTGCCCTTGGGCTCTACCAGCATAAGACACGACATATGGAGATGTTACTGGAGCCCGCTCGAGCAAATTGATGATGAACGGGAAGATAGTGATAGTGATTGTAAATGAAAAAAAATTTTAACAAAAATGTTTTCAACAAATTGTTAAGCCATTAAAATTTGTTACGGCGCTGGACAGAGTACCGCAGGCAGGGCGTCAGATCTGCATGCTGCAGACCTGGGTTCAACCACCATCCCCCTAAATCCACACCGTAGATAAGGGTGTCTTACTATAAACTTCACTATGAAGGCCGGAGAGGGCTCTGCGGGCCGTGTGCCTGCTGTGTGTGGGAGGCCAAGGTTCGATACTGCACACCGCACGGCTTGCCAACCACCACCGCGAACAACTCCAGAATGTGAGCTCAGCAGAGCCGGCTAGGCAACCCCAGAGCCCTGTGGGTGTGGTGACATGGTATAGAACAGGTTCTGCCATTTTACAAAAGCCAGAGCAAGGGACAGCGCAGACTCGGGCCTTGGGGCCTGAGTTATGGCTGGACTCCAACCCAACTGATCAGTAGCATGGTGGAATTTTGAATCGGGAGAGAGAGTACAGTGGGCAGGGTACTTGCCTTGCATTCAGACCATTCTGGGTCCAATCCCCAGCAAAGATGCTCCCCACCAAACAAGCTCTGCCAGGAGTAATCTCTGAGCACAGATACAGGATATGCAAAAAAAATAATAATTATAGATCTAATTCCCATAACCTGAATGAAAGATTTGAGGCTCTTTGTGTTCCTGGAGCGAAGTTGTCCTTGGCTACACTAGCATGTGACAGGGACACATGGAGATGTTACTGGTGCCTGCTCAAGCAAATCGATGAATGAGGGGAAGACAAGTGATACAAGACAAGTGAATCCTATCTTCAGGGAGGGTAGTGTCAACAAAGATAAACAAATCAGCTTCTAGGTGAAGAAGTAGATAGCACTACTCTAGAGTGGTACTACACATGTTTCAGGTCTAAACAAATGATTATGCCAGGGACTAGGCCCTTTCTCTGAGATTATCTCTTTGTCAAAATGATGGAGAGAGAGAGAGAGAGAGAGAGAGAGAGAGAGAGAGAGATAGTACTGGCATAAAAATACATCTCAAGGGATGTTCATATTCATGGGAGAAACACAACATAATTTCATGGGTTTCATGAACTCTAGATGGTACCCACAAGGTCCGTCTATTTTCTGTTCTGTGTCAAGGTGATTCTGAGTGTCTTATCCTCTGTTTATTGAAAAAGTCATGCTCGCCTGCTTGAGGGCAAACTAGCAAGATCCTTCCTTTGATTTAAAATGGTAGTCTCAGCGTTGTCAGGATGGTAGTACATTCTGTCTCACGCTGGGACCAATGGGTAATAAGAGGAATGGTGCCCAATCTAGATAACATTAAAATCATAGTACAGATTATAGTAATATTTTAGAAGTTACTGATTCAGAGTCAAAATGACTCTTGAAACTGCCGCATCCTCCATCATTGTTTACACAGAAGAGAGATCTCATTAGCATGAACCCTGGCTTAAGAACATGTAAATAGCTTAAACTATAAGTGGCTTATACAGCAAAGCTCCCAACCTAGCTAGGCCTCCTCATCCAACAATTAAGTATAATGTAGAAATGATTTAAGATAATAAATTTATTTACTTGTATTTTTTGCAATACTGAGACACTTTATGCAAAAATATAAATAAAACAAGCCTAGCATTTCATATAATACATGGGTATTTTTTTAATTTTATCATTTTAATTTCTATTGCTATAGATAAAATATCTCTTTCTAATTAAGACTTTGGTTAGAAGAGCAAACATCACACTCAATGGGGAAAAACTAAAAGCCTTTCCCCTAAGATTGTGGACAAGGTTCCCACTCTCAACACTTCTAATCAACATAGTTCTGAAATAGTAATTGCCATAGTAATTGGGAAGAAAAAAGACATTAAGGGCATCCAGATAGGGAAAGAAGAAGCCAAACTATCACTATTTGCAGGTGGCATGACACTATACCTAGAGAACCTTAATGACTCTACCAAAAAAACTAAAAACAACAGATAGAATTGTAGTAGAGTAGCAGGTTACAAAATCAATACTCAAGAGTATGCCTTATATGCAAATAATGAAAGAGAAGAAAGTGATATTTAAAAAATCCTGTTCACAATTGTGCCTCAGAAAAATCAAGTACTTAGGAATCAGCTTAACTAAGATTTGTACAGATTCCTAAGCTGTAAAAACACAGGTCCTTTACCTTCTTGCTACTTGAAGCAGAAAATGACTTATAGAATGACTGCATTCATTTGTGGGCTATAAAAAAGGTAAAGGAACACTGCTTCAAGAAATAAAAGAGGACATGAGGAAAAGGAAATATGGATTGGGAGAATCAACATTGTCAAACTGGCAATACTCCCTAGAGCTTTATAAAGATTCAATGCAGTCCTCTAAGAATATTCATGACATTTTTTCAAAAGATATTAACCAAACACTCTTGAAATTATATGAATCAATAAGCCCCTACGAATAGCTAAAACCATCCTTGGAAAAAGAAGATGGAGGCATCACCTTCAAACTTGGAGTGGGAAAGAACATTCACCCAATACCAATCTGATAATGGGTTACTATCCAAGATATATAAGGCACTGGTAGAACTTTTACGAGAGGAAAACAGACAACCCCCACTAAAAACGGAGAGAAGAAATGAACAGAAACTTCCAAAAAGAGGAAATTTGAATGGCCAAAAGGCAAATGAAAAATGTTCTTCATCACTAATCATCAGGGAGATACAAATCAAAACAACAATGAGCTACCATATCACAGAGACTGGCACACATCCAAAAGAGCAACAACAACCAGGGCTGGCATAGATGTGGGAAGAAAGGAACTCTCATCCATTGTTGGTGGGAATGCCAACTGGGACAGCCTTTTTGGGAAAACAATATGGACAATCCTCCAAAAAACTAGAAATTGAGCTCCCATTGGACCCAGCAATACCACTCCTGGGAATATACCCCGTGAGGCCAAAAGCACACAGCAGAAACACCATCTGCATTTCTATAGTCATCACAGTGCTATTCACAAGAGCCAGAATATGGAAACAACCTGAGTGCCCCAGAACAGAAGACTGGATAAGATTTCTGAGAACAAAAGACATCTACACAATGGAATACTACGCAGTTGTAAGGAAAAAATGAAGTTATGAAATTTGTCTATATATGGATGGACATGGAGAGTATCATGCTGAATTAAATTAGAGGAAAAGGACAGCTATAAAACGATTGCACTCATTTGTGAGCTATAAAAAATAGTTTGAGACTAATATCCAAGGCCAGGCAAAACAGGGACCTGGAGGTGGTATCTACCACAAGTGTGTGGAGGACAGATCATCTCTGTCCTCCACACACTTGGAGTGACAGAAATTATCTCTGTCCTCCACACACTTGTGGTAAGATAGAGGTGAGGTAAGATAAAGATGAGGTAAGATAGAGATGAGAGCAGAGTTCTAATAATAGCAGGTAATGGTAAATCCAGACTAGAACTGAGCATTGAACATAGGCAAAGGAATGTACATGATAACCCCTAAGTGTATGTATAGGAGACCAAAATGCATAAGAGAAGTGGGAGAGAGAGAGAGAGAGAGAGAGAGGAGAGAGAGGGAGAGAGAGACAGAGAGAGAAGTGCCTGCCATAGAGCCAGGCTGGGAGAGAGGGGAGGGAATCTGGGAACATTGGTGTCGAGAAGGGTGCAGTGGTGGAGGGATGCTGCTGCAACACTGTACGACTAAGCTAATCATGAACAGCTTTATAATTGTATATCTCACAGTGGTATAATAAAATTAAAATAAAAAAGAGACAGAGAAGTCCTAGAGGGAAAAATCTAGAAACAATAGAAATCAAAGTTTAATAATTCAACTTTATGTGGCAGTACACTACAGGAAAAAAATATAATGTGGTAGGATTTAATCATTTTTAAATTAAATTATTAATTAATTTTTTTGAAAAAAAGACTTTAGTGGGGAGAAAAAGTTACTGGATTGCCTTTTCTTCGCTCTAGATGGGTTACTGTTTTAAATCCCACTTTCCCTAATATGGTATTGGATTTAAAAAGAAAGGTACTAACTAATTTAAAATCCTCTGAGATTCTGTGAAGTTAAACCCTGGTTTTAATACACCATCTACATTCAAAGCACAGGTAGTCCCTCAGTTGCTAATGGGTTATATTCTAAAAGTTAATTTGAAAGTCTAGTGTTTAGAACTTGCACAAGCAGTTTGCCATAGAAACTAAGTTATAAATGACAGTCGAATACCCAGGTAGCCCACAAAGATATCTAACTCATAATGTGTCTGAATTCAATTGCTTCAGAGAGGTTTGTAACTGAACACCGACAGACTGATGGCTATCTCTCAATTTGGTGTTATTGGCTTACGTATAAACATTCATTTCACCCCCTAAAGATGTATTATTCAAAAAATACCAAATCATTTTTCACAACCATCTAGATTATTTTAGGACTCTAAATGAGCTAAATCAAGGAATAAAGTCTGCCCTCCCTGCTCCCAATGAAAAAAAAAGAATGAACTTTATTAGGTTTTCAGTTGGCGTGTTTTTTTTTACTTCTCTAGAAACTGAGGACAAATTGCAATTCCATATCTAATCACTCAGTTTGATGGCAGTAACTCATAATGCTTTTCTCTTGCTTTAATTTATTGGTTATTTTGAAAGTCTTTGATAACAAGTCTTGATAAATACAATGATGAAGCTCATTAATCATTCCTACCAAACAGCTCTCAGTTTTTCCATTTTAGTATCCTCAACCTAGGTTGAAAATAACTAATTCGTACATTTCTCATGTACGAATTAGTAATTCTCAGTGTGCCTCTTAATCTGGCCCCAGCCTACTTTTTTCTGTCTTGTAGGTTAATACTTGCAATCTTAAACTTTGCATCACTTCGCTTCTACCCTCAGGCACATTTTTGTTAGCTATCTTTCTCATTAAAGTGACCACTCTATTTGAAGTCCACCTCAAATTTCGCTTCTTTTGAACTAAGAATAAGGGAAAGAATGCTGTCAGAGTCACACATACCTAAGTGAGAATTCGAGCTCAGTTTCTTCCCTTAGCTGGACATCTGAACAGCTCTTTGAGGGTGAACATATGTTTAAGTGCTTAGCACCAATGTTTCTCATAAAGAGAATGGGACTAGTAGTCCTTTGATTATAGTGTTGAGAATAAAATAAAATTAAGACCAAAAACTTGTCTTTGCTCATCCTATAGCAACTAATCACTTGCTTTGTTGAACTTCAGTAAAAATTTTATCGGAGTTCTTCATTCAAGTGTTTTATCTCTGAATGTCTTTTTCACAGGAACATATTTGTCTTGTTAAAAAAAACTATGAAAATCCAAGCAGAAAAATCAGAAATTATGGTGGCTTTCAAAGAGGAGTATATTCCAAGGAACTAGTCATATAGTTATTTTGAAAGCGTAAGGAGAAATGCGGGTGCCAAAGGAAGTAGATAATATCCTCTAGATTTGGGATTATGTGTGAAGGTGGGACTGTGGATAGATGGAAAAGGAATGAAATGATAAACCTAGTTGTTCAGACAATAAAGTGCTTGTGTAGTTAGTGCTTCAACCAGTGAGGGAGGAACGGACTGTCTGGCCAGTCCTAATGCTAACAAATGGACTCTGTTGGCTTGCCTTGATCATCGTGGAGGGATGTGGCACAGTTAGCTCAGGAGACACTGAGGCCATTTTGCAGCACTTATCATTTGACAGGAATATCAAACAGAAAACGAGTCCTGTTCCTCTAGTTCCTCACAATCTACTTAGTACAGCCTTCATGGCAGATTTTAACAGGAGGGCACCTAAAAAGGGCGCTGGAGAAATGTAGTTTTCAGATGGAGGCCCAACATCCCAGAGAAGAATATAAAAGATTGAGCTGGAAACTGACAGCAACTATAAATAGGATAAAAAGTAAATCTGTTACAGTAAAGACATTCGTTATTTGTATAAAGCTTTAAGTTGAAAATAAATTTATTATTATATCTGGGTGTTTGGTTTGAGGCTACACCCAGTAGTGCTAAAGACTATGCCCCTGCTAGGTGTGAAAAGCTGGGGAGTCACTCCTAAAGGTGCTTAGGAGACTGCGCAGTGCCGAAGGGAGAATCTGGGGCTCGCTCCTGCAAAGCACATGCTCCAATTCTTCAAGTTACTGCTTCTGCCCTAAAACACTCATTAATTAAAAGGCGGTCCTTGTAAAATATTTCTATATGTCTTGCATTCTCCTTGCTTTGAAGCACTTTCTGAAGCATGCTTGGACTATCAATTTAAATTAGGTTCTTACTATAGAGGAATTTGTTCTTTTTCCATGTTGAGTAAGAGGCTGAGCATAATAGCAATGTTCTGTAGTTAATTAAGAAAGTTAAAACAATAAATCATTTCATTAACAACCAAGTTCCTCATCCAAAAAACCTAATTGTTTTTTGTTGTTGTTGTTGTTGTTGCTGGGGTCATAGCTTGAGCTTAAACTGTTTTTTTTTTTTTTGCCCTAGGATATGAGCGTGTTTGGGCAAACCTATAGAGCTTGTAGAGTTGGCTTATTTACAAAGGAAGGGGGAAAATCATCCTAAGAGAGATAGAACAAGTTCTCTTCAAGGTCAATTGCCCATAACAGAGGAAAAGGCTTAGAGGAACATATTGTCAATTCTGTAAATTTTGCCTAAGTACCAGACATTAAAAACATCACTTAATAATATGCTTCACTATAATGTACAGGGGAGTTTTAAAGTTGAAGACAGGCGGAACAGGAGGTAGGTCCTTAGAAGACTGGTCTTGGTTCAGGCATGGGTGTCAGTAGACTTAAAGCACACAGCACTGCAAAATCACCTCAAGAAAGGAGGAGGAGAGGCCAGAGAGATAGTAGAGTGGGGAGGACCGGTTCTATCCCCAGTATCTCATATGGTCCCCTGAACATTACCAGAAGTATTCTGAGATCCTGACTGCAGAGCCAGGAGTTACCCCTGAGCCTCGCTGGGTGTGACCCAAAAAGCCAAAAAAAAAAAAAAGGAGGAAGAAGGACCAGAGCGACAGTAATGTTAGTGTGGGACTTGCCTTGCACACTGCAAACCTTGGTTCAACCCCAGCACCCCATATGGTCACCCAAGCTCTTCCAGGAGTGATCCCTGAGTACAGAAATCCCAAAACACCTCTGGATATGGGCCAAAATCTGAGTGAGAGAGAGAGAGAGAGAGAGAGAGAGAGAGGAGGCAAAGAGGCAGGCTGGAGGTGGGGGGAGGGAATCAGGGGCACTGGTAGTGTGAAGTGGGCACTGGTGGAGGGATGGGTGCTGGAACACTGTATGTATGACTAAACCCAAACAGAACCCAAACATGAGAACTGTGGGTATAACAGGCTGACAAGGATTCTTACAATTATCTGAAAGAAAATGAAGAATGGATGTGAGAAGAGCATTCGACTCAACCCTATTTTTACTCAGTCTGCTAGAACTTGAGAAGAAAAGGACATTTCCAACGTTTTGAATCGTTAACTTCTCTAATTTGAAGTTGAGTGCTTATTTGGTAAATTCATCTTTCATTGTTTTAAAATTAGCCTCTTTATTTTACTTTCATTTAGTAATGTTAATTCCTACTAGTAATTAATTTTAGCTGTTGTCTTTTCAACCTAAATAGGATTGAGTTTGTATCTTATTGTGTAGGATAAAGAGAAAATAAGAGGAATCAGATACGGTTGATTATTTATTTTTGTTTGGGTTTTTGGCCACCCTAGGCTGGGCTCAGGCTTACTCTGGGCTCTGTGCTCAGGGATCACTCCTGGCGGTGCTAATGGGACCATATGTTGTGCTGAAGAATGAGCTGGGGTCAGCTGCATGCAAGGACAGCACCATGCCCGCAGTATTGTCTCTCCAGCTGCAAGTTGATATTTTTTAAAAATTTGAAGTAGGATAAAATTTGATATTTTATTTACTTCATAAAGACATTGCATGTATAAACACTTTCCCCTTCTTCCCATTATAAAACTTTATTGACCTTATTTATTTGCATGTCTGTTTTTGTTTTGGGGCCACACATGGCAAAACTCAGATGTTACTCCTGCGGTGGTGGTCGTAGGGGGAAAAATACAGGATGCTGGGGATCAAAGCTGGTCAGCCACATGCAGGCAAATGCCCTACCCACTATACTATTCCTCTGGCCCCCAGATTCACTGGACTTATTTTTAAAATGCTGGTCGCATCTGTATGCTATATGTTGTTGACCCCAAACAAAAGCAATTGGTAATTCCATCAACAAAAGTGGATTTCTTTGGAAGTAAATGAAAAAAAAAAAGCAGGCAGATTAGAAAAGACATTTATGGTGAGACCCACATGCACTTTTTGAATTGAAACTAACAACCCATATATTGCTGGTAAAGCAGCTCCTTCTAAGTTCTGCTAGAGAGGGCACAGGACAGCTTCCAGTCAAGGCACAGAGTTGACCCATATGCATGTGGGCACACTCTCTCTGGTCTCCCCAATCTCTGCACATTAATGCTAACAATGTTAAAATTTAAAAAAATTTATTGTACATAATTATTCTGATTACCATGAATAGGGAGTTGTTTTCCTGGTTGTTTTCAAAAAGTTTTTGATATAAATATTTACTTTTGAAATTTGAGGAAATATTTTCTCAACTTTGGTAAATTACATTCAAATCATCCACATTCTTATTTTTGAATTCACTGAAATTTAATTTTTATTTCTTGAGACTAAAATCTCATTGCAATCTTGATCCATAGTTTATAAAGTGAAACTGACTTATTTAACTTTGCAGTATTTGTTATTATGGCCTATATTTTCAGACAACAGGAGATATGTTAAAATATTGCTCGGATTTTTAAATAAGTTATTTTGAAACAACAACAACAAAGAAAGCAGGTAGTAGGAAAATGTTTTTTGAGATTCCCCATCATCTTCACCTCATTGTACTTATTGTTGCCTATCTCCTTCTTTTGTCTTTAAAATTTAAAATATGTCATCTGGTTATGCTAGATAATGACTGTGGTGTGTCCAACCCGAAGGCTGCCATCAGGGACTCTTAAAATTGTACAAAACATCAAAGAGAAAATCTTTCAACCTAGAGAAAATCCTTATAATCTGTCTATTATTGTATATTCTCTTCAGATCAGGAACCTATTCAGTAAGTCCTGGTCTGTAACCAGATAAGAAGTAAGACGGGATCCAATAGCAATGCTTTGAAACTGTATCTTTAACATTGACAAATTTGGATAATTAGTATTATAACTTTGTGATTACAAAATTCCTTGGCCTTCTATAGAGGAAACAATATAAGACTTAGACCATAGCTGAATAGTTTTCTTGAATATTTCAGACAATTCTAGCTCTTAAAGAGAAAATTTATTTTATTTTGAAAATTGACAACTGAATTGCTCAAAGAGGCTCAGTGTATGATCGATAGACAATCTTCATTAGTGCTTCTAAAATACAGATCCAAATCTTGGGCAAGACTTGGTGTAGAAACTACTGTATCCTGTAAAATCATTGTAGGTCATTTTTATTCATGCAACTAAAGACTTCCTGGGACAATTAATTTTCAAGTCAGTTCACTGGAACATTTTGATTTTGAAATGAAAGTCAAAACTTTTAAGTTTACTTTAGGTGAAACAGCAGAATACAAAGAAAAAGTCAAATTGCTTAGTATTGACAAATTAGCCAGAGTTTGAGAACTGCCTTTAGGTAACTTCAAAGGAGATGGCTTTAGGGATACCAGAAAGGACTCATACTAAAGTAACAGTCCATTACTACAGGGGACAGGGCAGGAGAATGATGACCTGTAAAACATTCCGGATGGTAGGAACAGTCAATGCTTAGTGTCAATTTGCTTTATATTTTTGTGACTTTTTTTCCTTTTCATTTAAAGGAAGAAGACGCTCCATTCATGGAGTCAAGATTGACCAGGAGATGGGGTTGAAGGGATAGTACAGCATGTAGGGTGTTTGCCCTGCATATAGTCAAGCCAGGTTTGAACCCTGTTAAGTCCATATGATCTCCTTAGCCCGCCAGGAGTGATTCCTGAGTGCAGAACAGAGCCAGGAGGGGACGGAGGCGATAGTACAGCGGGTAAGGCATTTGCCTTGCAAGCGGCCTACCTGGGTTCGATTCCCTGGCATCCCATATGGTCCCCCGAGCGCCGACAGGAGTAAATCCTGAGTGTAGAGCCAGGAGTAACCCGAGCATTGCTGGGTGTGACCCAAAAACAAAACACAAAACAAAAACAAAACAAAACAAAAAAAGAACAGAGCCAGGAAACCCTGAGACCCACCAGGTGTGGTTCTAGCCCACCCACCCCCAAAAAATGACCAAGAGAGCATTGTGAGAGATGTAGATTGCAGTGGGGAACAATTTGGAGCAAGAGTTGATCTGGCCAAATCCTTTCTCAATTAACTCGGGGAATAATCAGGAGGGTTCTGGACTTCCTTAACCTCATGATCATAATTAGTTATGGCATGCCAATCATATAACTGTCATTTACTGAGCATCAGGCAGATAAGAAGCATTTTCATAGTCTATGTTATTCTGCACCTTATAGGTGAGAAAATGAGTCTCAATTTTGTTTTTTGAATTGTTTGTTTAGGGGCACCAGGCTCTGCACTCAGGGATCACTCCTGGCTCAAGGACCATATGGAATGCCGGAGATTTATCCCAGGTCGGCCTACTGCAAGGCAAGTGCCCTACCCACTGTACTACTGTTCTGGCCCCATATCGCCCAAAGGTTTAGATACCTGCCTTAGACTGATGAGTCAGTGGAGCTGAGGTCAAAATGTATCCAAGTCTTCAGGGACAACAAAAACCTTCTGGTAGTTTTATCTGTAGTACCTCCAAACCAAATGCTTTCACTTCTGGACTGGCAGCAGCTCCAAGCGGCTGTGATCCGTTAGGACCCCTTTGCATGTTAATTCAGTCAGCACATCGATCCCACCCCAATTTGTTGTCTCAGTCCTTTTCTCACTAATCTTTTTTCCTAAAGTTTTTTCTCTCTCCCTGAGATTCACAGAGTGAGACTCAGAATTGCTGCTGTACAAGTGGAGACATTATGGTTTGAATCAATGGCCTGGCTGAGGCTTTAAGCAGTGTCTCCCAAGTTGGGGGTATATGGTCACTGGTGGGTCCCAGAATATTTCAAGAGAGGCACAGGCAAAAAACACATAACTAGGGGGACCATTGCACAAGACTAGACAACCAAGCAGTAGGTTTTGGGGTGTCACAAAAATGAAATAAGTATTGGAAGAGGGCCATGGTTGAAAAAGAGTTAGAAATGCTGCCTTAAATCCTGAGCCATCTCCTGGTTCTTTTTCCCATACTTTTAAAAAAGACAAGTCTCCTAAGAGCCCCACAGTCACCATTACCAGAAATGCTGGAGAAAAGACTAGTCAGATGCACAGCTGCAGCAGGCTTAGATATGAATCAAGTTTAGGTCAGGTCCTTCCCAGGGTCTTGCCAGTATATATTGTGATGATCATTGTAGTTGTAACAAACTGGTGGGGGCTGATGTGGAATGGGGAGTCGGTGGTGGGCCTTGGCCTATGGTGGTCATAGGGGCACATTGGTGGGGGCATTGGTGGTGGAAATGGGGCATTGTTGGAAGGACAGGTGCTAGAACACTGCATGACTAAGACCCAATTATGAATATATTTGTAACTATATCTCTCAGTGATATAATAATAAATTTTAAAAAATGTTTCAAAAAATAAATAAAAAATAAAAAGACAAGTCTCTACTTGCTGTTTGACAGTTTCTTCTCTTGATTTCTTTTTGATTCACTGAGTTTTGGCAAGAGCTGTGAGGGGTCCAAGGTTTTATACTCCTTACAAGCTAATCTCCTTGTCTACTCCTGTTCACGAGCGCTAGTAGGACACCAAAGTGTTCGAGGTCACAGGACTGCATTTCACAGGTAAGGTAGGCCATAGCTTCACTTCACTGCAGCTCCTTTAGCCCCCAGATCTCCCCCAGAGGCAACATGAAGCGGCCAGTGTGGGGGGCGTAGTGGGGGTTGAAGCTGCAGTAGGTTGACATCACAATGGAGGAGCCATACACCTAGGAATGCCCTAGGCTTTCGTAATCACTTGATCACTTGACATCCCGTATTCATCAATTTGCTTGAGCGGCTGCCAGTAACATTTCTGTTTGACCCTATCAAGTGCCAGTGTAGCCCAATGGCATCTGCTTGCTTCAGGAATACAAAGAGCCTCAAGCCATTTCTTCAGGGTCTTGACAAGGAAAGTCTGACCATCTTGTAGGTGAGTGGCCATGTGATCTTTTGACATCCTGTGGGATCCAGTTGAAATTCAGCTGTAGACCTATCTTTCCACATTCTCGGTCAAAGTCAGCCAGCATTTGTGCTGCTTGGCTAATGTTTGGTGTTATTAGAACAATGTCATCAGCGAAGCAGAGGTGGTGTAGCTGCCGATGGTCTGTCTTCACTCCCATTCCTTCCCATTCTAATTGTTGCATGATGTTCTCGAGGGTGGCGCTAAAGAATTTTGGTGAAATGGTATCACCCTGCCGAACCCCTCTTTTGACATCAATGATCGCTTCCTTGTAGAATGGTGAGATCTTTTTTTTTTTTTTTTTTTTGCTTTTTGAGTCACACCCGGCAATGCTCAGGGGTTACTCCTGGCTCTGCACTCAGGAATGACCCCTGGCGGTGCTCAGGGGACCATATGGGATGCTGGGGATTGAACCCGGGCCGGTACAGGCTGGCCACGTGCAAGGCAAGCGCCCTACCCGCTATCGCTCCGGCCCCTAAAATGGTGAGATCTTGGTGGTGAATCCGTAGTACAGCTCATGAAGGATCTTGATGTATTGGGTTTGAACACCCTGTTTGGCTAGGGCTTTGATAACTACTTCAGTCTCCACAGAATCAAAGGCTTTCTTTAAATCAATGAACTTGAGACAGAGCGGCATCTTGAACTCCCTACAAACCTCAATGAGCTTGGTTACTGTGTGGATATGGTTGATTGTGCTGAATCCTTTTCGGAAGCCAGCTTGCTCTCATGGTTGTCCTTCATCTAATGTTCTGCCAATCCTGTTCAGGATGACTCAAGTGAACAGCTTGAGATGACAGAGAACAGGCAGATGGGGTGATAGTTGCCAATATCGTGGATGTCTCCCTTCTTGAACAGTAGAACTGTCCTGCTGGTTTTCCATTGGGAGGGTACCTTGCATTCAGACAGGTAGCGTGTGAAGAGCTGAGCCAGCGTATTGATGAGTATTGAAGGCAGTTTCTTCAGGTGTTCGGGTCTGACTTTGTCTGGGCCGGGTGCTGTTCCCTTCTTTTCCGACGGAATGGCATGTCTGATTTCAGAAGGGAGAACATTGGGAACAACATATCCATCCTGCGGAATTTGGTATGTGGGCAGGTGGACATGGCTATCAAAGAGATCTGAGTAGAAGTCATGGATAATCTTCTCCATTGCCTTTCTGGAAGATGTGATAGATCCACCAGGACATCGGAAGGCAGTCGTCTTGGTCTTATAAGACCAAGATCAAGAGGCTTTTGTAATGGGATGCAAAAAACCTTTGTCTCTGCAGGGAGGGATTCTTAAGAGTCAAGGTCAAGAGTGTGCCCCATATTCTATTAGGAGACACCCTTTGTCTTCTGAAGATACTCATTATACAAACATTGTGGGAAAAAGTCTGCAACAGACACTGCTAATACCTTTGAATACAAGATGAACAAACATGTGGCACCTGGAAGGAAACTGCCTCTCAGGGTGCTCCTGTCTCTTTCCCCACTACTCACACAGAAGATTGTCCCCTGGGTCCAGAGGAAGAGTGCAGTGGGTAGGGTACTTTCTTCCATGCAACCAACCCTGTTTCAACTCCTGGCTCTGAGCACTTACACCAGTGATCCCTGAGCGCAGAGTTAGGAGTAAACTCTGAGTAGCAGTGGGTATAGCTCAAAAACAAAACTAAAAAAGGAAGATTGTACTCTCAAAAATGATTAATGATTGGGGTCAATGAGGCCATATAGAAAGTTAAGGTGCTTACTTTTCAGACCCTAACTCTATCCTCAGCACTCCATGTGGTCTCAGGAGCACTGTCAGGAGTGATCCCTAAATACAGAGTCAGGAGTAAGCCCTGCACACAGCTTAGTATGGCCCACAAAGGAAAAATAGTGATCAGTGATCTAATTACATGGTTCACATCCTTGTAGAATTATAGAAGGAACATCAAAATTCAAGAAAAATGCATTAGGCACCTGCTATAAAAGTTACTGTGGATCGGCGCCCCACCCAAGAGAGAAGCTAATCTCAAGCTCAGCTCACCAGAGCCCCACACAGGGCAGCCGATTTCAAGCCCAGGAAGGCTGTTCTCGGAGGTGAAAATCACTGGGCATTCATGGAGATGGAGCTGGGGTCCCCCTTCTCCTCTCTACCCCATCCTAGAGGCCTGGAGGACCCACCCACAAACTGTGTCCAGGCTATTGACCATCATGTAGAGACTCAGACACCCGGGGAGAGCTGCCATCCGGCCCTCCCAGAGTCACTTGGAGTCATGCGGTACATCAAACTAGTGGAACCAATCATGCTCTAGAAACTCAGAAAGTAAATTCAAGAACAGAATTTTGCCAGATCTTCCATAATGAAGAATAGGGAAGAAAATAGATTCATCCATAACATTGCCATGTGTGTGCTTTAACAGTCAATACAATCAGTGCCAGCTGATGGAGCAGGCATGGGGATTAAGGTAGATGGGAAATAAGGGTCTTTGGTGTGGCAACACATGGTGGTGGGAATGGTGTCGAAGTATGAAACTTCTATCAACAGTATTATGAAAACCTTTTACTTTGTAAATCAGTGTTTCAATAAAAAGGGGAAAAGTTACTGTGTATATTAGAATACACATGTATCCTTTTTCTAATAAAGGAACCAATAGACATAAACCTGGTATCCAGAACCACGAGAATATTACACCCTGTGTTTAGTCATTGGAGGGAAAGGTACATGGGGTAGGAGAGCTGATATCAATAAGGGATCTAGAATTTGTCTGGAAAGTCAGCAATGCCTTTCCTTCCTCAGATAAGAGATAAGATGATTAAAAGAGAAAAGGACATATGCAAAGAACTACACAGTTGAGAAGTGAAAAGAAGTCTTTCCCACAGGAAGCAAGTGAAGACAGTGTGAGATTGGAAAAGGCAAGATCCTGCATGTTCTTGTATGGCACTTTAACAATTCTAGTGTTGGGACCAGAGAGACAGCTCAGGGCTCAGCGGACCATGCCTGGCATATGCAAGGATCTGCGTTTGAACCTGGCACGTAAGGCCTTCCCCTAAAATGCAGGGCTGAGGTGTGACCGTGGAGGTCCCCAACACTCCTGTCATGCTGCAGTGCTATGAGTGAGCCTCGGTCAACTCTAGGCACCACTTGAAAAGTCCAGGGGGAAAAGGAGAAAGGACAAAAGACAAAGAAAAGAAAAGAAAGAATTCTAATTTTATATAAGAGCAAGAAGCTAAGGGTTTTATGGAGATGTAACAGTCTAGTTTGTATTTTAAAAAAGATTATTTGGTGGCCTGAGATTGCGGGTTGAGCACTTGCCTTACATGCAGCTGACCCTGGTCTAATCCTTAGCACCACTTATGGTCCCTGAGCCTGTCAGGAGTGATCCTTGAGCACAAAGCCAAGAGTAAGTGAGCACTGCTGAGTGAGGTCCAAATCCCAGCACCTAGGGCTTCAAAGTGGTAGATATATGGAGCGGTCCAAATTACATGCAGTGAGACCAAATCAGATTAGCAGAAATAGGAAAGTAAGGACTGATTTGAGAGATTTGGGAAGATCAGATCATATCGCCAGGGCTTTGTATTATGATGAATATGGGAATAACAGTGAAGGAAGTAACAGGTGGTCAGTACAGATTTGTTTTTGTCACTATATGCATAATTGAGGAGAAAGAAGACAAGAAAGATTAGCGAATTCAGTTGGACTGAACTTTTCTTCATTGTAACTTTTGAGATATTGAGCAGACAAACCAATTACGACATTTGCATCAGATTTGGAATTTTGGGAAGGATCAGGGCAAGATACATGTAAAAATCATCAGCATCTAGACAACTAGAGCCATTGGAATGGGTAGTGTTTAGGGCAAGAGATTATAATGAAAAGAGAAAAGAATGCAAATGGACTTGTGAAACACTCCTCTAACAATTTAACAGCGGGGGAAAGCAATCTGCAAAAGAGATGCAGTTTACCTGGAAAAGCATGGGGAAAGCCAAATTACCGAAAAGAGCATTACCCAGTTTTACCTGCCTCGGTTTCAGTCACATATGGCCAGCGCTGCCCGAAAATATTATGTCCAATAGGATATTTTGAGAAAGATACCTTGCCTATATATTTTTCTCATAGTATGCTGCTCTACTCTATTATTTGTTAATATCTCTTCCCAGTTTCTAATTAACTTTATGTATAAATAAGAAAACCACTAGTATTATAGGGATGGGTACAATCCATAGTTTTAAGCATCTATACAGAGGGTTCTGGGGCTGCTGTAAAAGGGGATGTCTAAGGTGCCAAAGGAAGAGTGAATAGTTATAGCATTGAGTACTGTTAGAGCTCAGGAAAAATGAGGACAGAAAATAACCCTTACTTATCAATAAGAAAAATGAAAAAGTGGGAAATTACTTGAAAGCTGATATGAATTCCTGTTGCATGACTACCCAGAGAACTCATACTGGTGGCCATGTCAGGGTTATCTGTGGTTTTTTTTTCCAAGTACAAAAAATCCCCACACCCGACTCAACTATACTACAGCACATGCTGTTGACTCTCATTTCTATGTCTACTTTAATAACATTCTTTTACTCCACCTTTTTCCCTTCAACAAAACTGTTCTTCCTTATTGTGCCTATACAAGTGAGTATGTGCCCATTACAAGTAGGTACGCCCAAACATAATTTCAAAGGTTTGCGATCTTGTGCACTTCCCTTCTACTTAAAAAGGAATAACGGCCTTGGAATCCAGATTCCATGATTCTATCCTTCTAAAAAAAATTTAGATGTAAAACTCTGGGATATTATAGACTAGAATAAGAATTGGAAATTCTTATATGGAATTAGAAATTCCATATAACCTCAGACCAAATAGAACTGGGGCAGGAATATGGATAAGCCACTGAACTCTTCCACCCAGTAATACAGCCTCACATTTTAAAACAATATATACACTATAGTTATTCATAGCCTCCTAGCAATGTGTGGAAGGCCAAACTGGTAAGTCAAGAAAACAATACGTCCAGGGAGAGAATTCTTCTGTAATGAACAATAAAATATTTCACCATTTTTATTGATAGAGCATCACCTTCTTATTTACTGAAGGAAGAAAAGTAACTTGTCATTATTTCGATATAAAATTCTAGTGAGTCTTCACCTGGGCTTGTACAAAAATGCAGTGGATAAAATATAAGCTAAGAAGAAATGACTACAGGAAGATTGACCAAGGATAAAGAGCTGAAGAGCTGATAAGGGAATGAGAGACTGAGGAGAGTAAGAAGAGGGAAGGAAGTGGGTGTGTGGGAGGGAGAGAGAGGGGGAGAGGGAGGGAGGGAGGGAGGAGGGAGGGAGGGAGGGAGGGAGGGAGGGAGAGAGAGAGAGAGAGAGAGAGAGAGAGAGAGAGAGAGAGAGAGAGAGAGAGAGAGATCCTATATGCTTCTGAAATTTCCTGGGACTTCAGTGATGACCAAGGGGTCATTTTAGATGCCCTGACATGCACAAAGAATTTCATTAACTATTGTATTCTTGAAGAGTAGGTAATAGGTAACATTTTAAAGAGATTTCCGTTTAAAGAAAGTTCCAAAGAAAATGTGGCTCTAAAAGACAACTGAAATGAAGCCAGCACTTGGAACTGTCTACATTCACCCCCTGCTGTGGAGAGCCCGGTTCCTGGGTTGCTCTCCCGCCAGGGACGCCGCCCGGGGGTGCTCAGAGCCAGGGCGCTGATGCTCACAGCAGCGGGCCGCCCAGGGCATCCCAGCAGCGACCCCGGTCGCGGGAGGCTGGAGGCCGAGTCGGCCGCGCGCACCCGCAGGTCTCGGCGCCTCGGGGCGCCTGAAGGTAAAGGGATTTCTCGGCGGCCTGAAAGGGGCTGGAGGTGCGGGCCGAGACGCCAATACTCACGTCCACGCTGGCCCCGCATCCAGCCCCGACTGCCTCTGCCTCCCGCGGACACCCGTGGCCCCAGCCGGGAGGTGTGCAGGGGGGAGTGTCCCTCCAAGCACCTGTTGGCGTGAAGTTCTGGGGCGTTCGGAAAGCCGGACTCCGGGGCTGTCGTTCCCACTCTAGACAGGGACTCGCGTGAGTGGGCCCAGGAGTGTCCGTGAACTCCCCCAGTTTATTCAGGGGGTCTGTTTCCCTGTTGGGGGGCGGCGGGTGTGGTGCTGGTGAGGGGTGAGGCTCGCCGGCCGGCCGCGGCCGAAGCTGCAACGAAGCCGCAGCCGGCCCCTGGAGAGCGAGCCTGGAGCCGCGGGGTGCGGGGTCGCCACGCGCCGAGGGCCGAGCCGAGGCCCGGGCGCTGCGGGGCGCTGCGGGGCGCGGGGCGGGGCATGCGGGGCCGCGGCCGGGGCGCCGTCGGCGGGGCTCGCGCAGCCGTACTGGGCGCGCCGACTGCGGCTCCTCCTCCCGGCTCCGGAGCAAGCATGGCGGCGGCGGCGTTCGTGATCCCTCGGGTGAAACAGAAAGCGGGCGCTCCGCGGAGAGGGAGCGAGGAGCGGGGCTGAGGCGGCGCCGTCACTGCCGGGAAAGCGCCCCCCAGTTGTCTGCACGCCCGGCGGCCGCGGCGCCCCCCGAGAACTCGCTCTGCCGCCGAGGCGGAGCGTGCACGATCCGGAACCCCGAGAAGAGGCACCGGGGTAGCCGCCCTCCTCGGCCTCAGAGCGGCGTGGCGCGGAGGTGAGGCAGGCGGGGGCGCCCCAGGGCTGCGGAAACCGTTAGGCGGGTTGTGCTGAGCCGCGGCACCCTGCGGGGTCGGGGCCGTCGAAGGCCCCCGGTCGCGGCGGCGCGCTGCGGACCGGGAAGCCGAGGGGCGGACTTTGCCGCCGGGGGGTGGGGGCACCTGCCGGCTGGGAGCCGCGCCTGAGAGGCACTTTCGGGGGCGCGGCGGCCGCTGGACGCAAGGGAGGCGGCGCGGGGGCGCGGGCGGGCTCTCCCCGCCCCCTGAGTGCGGCCCGCGGCGGCGCCGAGCAGCGGCTCCCGGAGCTCCCGGGCGCGCGGGGGTCGAGCGCGGCGCACTCGGGGAGGCCGGGACGAGCGGCTGCCGCCGAACTTGAACCCTTTACTCCCCCGAACCGATTCCCGCGCCCGGCAGAGGGGAGGGCCTGAGGGGGTGAAAACCTCGAAGCCCTTCGCGGGTGTGCCGGAGCCTGTTCGGCCGGTGCCGGTTCCGGGCGGGTCGGTGGGCCGGCCGGGCGCAGCACCTGTTCGGGCCGGAGCACCCGCCTGGCGCTTTGAACTTCCTGACGCGGCCGCGGAGCACGTCACGCGGGAGGTAAAGCTCCGGAGCGGGCGCTCGGGGCGCAGTTGGCGGCCGCGGGGTGGCTGCTGCGAGGAATGTGGTCGCTTCCCCGCTCCGGGAGGAAATTGCTGGCGGTCCCGGCTCTGGGGTAATCAGGGGGCGGCGAAGGGTCGGGAGGGAGGCGGCGGGGGTGGGGACGGGCTGTGGCGATGGCGGGCGGCGCCGGAGGCTCCGACCCAGCCGGAGAGAATCTTGCGCGGGGAAGTCGCGGGCACGTTCTTTGTGGCCCCCGCAGTGGCCGCGGCGTCTGCGAGCGGACCAGGTGTGGGGTCGCTGCTGTTGCTCCGGCCCTCGAAGGTCCGCTCGTCTGCGGGCCCGCGCTGGCCGCTCTGCCTGAGGGAACGTCCGCATTCCGCCGCCCCCTCCCTTGCCCGAGGGCCCTGGGTTTTGGGGGCTTGAGACCCGAGTGGGGGTGTGCGTTTACCCGGGACGGCGGTGCTCGCCGCGCTCCGAGCCGCGTCGGGGCTTCGGGAGTCGGAGCCATATGTTAGGCAGCGCCGCGAGTCCGGGGCGCACCCGGCCGGCTGGGGGCTGCTGCACTCCCCATAAGTTTTTCTGTTTGTTTCGAACAGTGGGTGGTCGCCGGCGAGAACTGGGTCTCCTACCTTGACCGGAGAGGTAGGGCTCATTTTCCGGTAGAGCTGGCGTTTCGCGAGGCAGGGGCCTGAGGGGTGGGCTTCACGGGAAACTTGATTAAAAGGGTTTTTTAATACGTATGCCTCGTAGTTTTATAGCATAGAACCCGAATTTTTGCTTTCAGCTTTCCATGGATCATGCCTTGCCATTACTCATTACTGATTATATCAGTAGGAAAGAAAGGATGAAGGGGAGGGGGAATCTTGTTAAAATTTTAATAGTTTCATATTTCAAAATTTCAGCACTAGGGCTATGTAGATTTTGCTGTTTATTTCTCCACAGACACCATCTCTTAGTTTTCTTGTGTCGGTTGGCTGAAGAATATTTTATTCCAGGCTGCTGTTTAGCCACCTGTATGCTTTTCTGATTTAACTCCTTCTTTTCCTCTTGTCTGGATTCTCAGAATCATTGAAGGTTCTGGAAAAATAAACTTCCAGTGAACACTGGTCTCATACAGCGTAATTGTAAAGGTAACTTGCCTCTCAGATTAATGATAATCATTAAAATAAGCAGATTCTAGGGTTATTTATCTGTTGTAGTCATTGGCATCACTTCCTCTTCATGTAGTAGAGGTTGATTTTCTTCTGCTTTGCATTTTATAATTTTACCTTTTAAATTCTGCATCTTATTAAGCACATTTTATTGTTAATTAAGAATAAAGTTCTCCACTTTCTGACTAATGCAACATGCCAGGATTGAGGTACTATAAGCCCAGAAAAAAAATTCTACATGATTAGTATTCCCACAGTCTTTAGTTTTCTCTAGTAAAGAACTTTAAGTTATAAACTACTCCTTTTTATTTTAGTTACATAGGCAACTTATGTGTATTTTTGACATTTATTATGTAGTCATTTCATACATCTAAGGTGTGTGTTTGTTAGAAATAGAATTGTTTTCCCTTTCAATTATTCTTGATTCATTTTTGTGAATGAGGTCATCTCTGTGGCCATTGACTTAGAGATATTCATGTGATTTCCTTTAAGTAACTCAAATATTAATTTTTTTGTGTACCAGCAATCTCTTGAAGACTTCAGGTAAATCCATAATACTGTAAATTCAGTGCTTTATAGTATTCGTATATTCCATCGAGCTTTTTTAGTACTTCCGTTTATCCCATTGGCAGGAAGAAAAATGGCCACATTCTGTCGAGTTGCTTGTTAGAAGGAATTTATTGGCCAATCCTGTTGGAAGGCAGACTTTTTTACAAGATTCATGAGCTTTTTTTGTTTGTTTTTGGGTTATTTCGGTGAGGGTGGAGAGTGGGTCGGTGCACCTGGATCATGCAATCCAGGGGCTGCAGTCCTCTGAACTGTCTCCCAGTTCTGTTTGATTCGGGGACCTCATCTGAGGCCTTTCTCCTTTAGCGATACAGTATCTTGAGTCCTATATTTGTTAACCTGCTATTAAGGTTTTGTTTGTTTTTCCCTTTTTTTTCAGTTTGCAAAGTAGCCTTTGGTCCTCTATTAAGATCATTTGTTGGTGTCATCCTTTAATATTTCCGGTCATTTATCACCTGTTACTAGTCCACATGCTGGTTTTTTCTCCACAGTAGAGGTGTGTTTGAGTGATGACACATGCGTAGAGGATGATAAACTATTATAAAGCTGAAATACAAACACAGCACTTTGTGTTTCTCTCCTTCATGTAGTTTGACAAACTGGTGGGAGATACTAGTCTAATGAACTATATAAACTACATTATTAAATTAAACTGTGTGGTGTCAAATGTGGTTTAAACCAGTATGAAGCCAGTGAGTGCTAAAGGAAATCAGACTTGAAGTTTAGGAAGGATTTAGATAGTCAAGGAAAGGTGTTTCATAAAAGGCTAGGACTGGAAGAAGCAGCAAGGAGACCTGAGATAAGGACACATAAAGAGGAAGAAATGAGATTGGGTAGTTTTTTTTGGATAAATTCCAGAACATGGTCAAAAGAGGATTAGGAAAGCCTGGACAAAAGAGTTTGGCTGTAATATTTTGCACCTATTACTGAAAGAACTATACATCTGTTGCAGGACACCTAAAAGCCTAGGCCTCTGCATCTGCCCTGGATTGCCTCTTGCAGGTCACTTCATAGATAGGTGGGTAGTCTAAATGTGGCAGTCTTATCTGACCATGTATTCTGTACTGGCTGGTATAAATATTCTCTCATGCTACCACAATCATCATGGGACTAGCTAGATCTCACAGCATATTTGCCTGGCCACGTTGGATCTCTAAGTAATTAGACCAGAGAGAAATGCTGTTTGCCTCCAAGCAAGCAAGCATGGCTCCCTGATAACTCAAAGGCAACTAAAATACAAAACTACCGTGAAGTAGACGAGACTCTTGTGAAGGCTTGGAGAAATATTTAACTGGCATTAGTATTAGTCTTTGGTACAGAGACATGCCATCTCAGAAACCCCCTTCTCTACCCTATAAAGGCAATTCCAGGCAGATCTTGGCTCAAGACATTAGGTGAGGTGCTGGGAGAAATTACCTGAGTTCATTTGATCCTTCCTGCCAGGGGAAGTTACATTTAGCTTATAGCTTCTCCCAGCTCTGCCAGGAGGCTTTTAATTAGCTCTGGGTCCTTGTAAACAGCCCGATGGTCTCCTGAAGTTGCTACATTCTATAGAGCTATTTTCCTGTTTTCATCTCTAGATAGCCCAGCCCAGAATGGGCCGGGCTGGGGAGTTTGGGCGGATTTCTAGCTATAAAATAAGCTGCAAGAAGAAAGAAGCTCTCTCTCTTTTTCCCCCTTTTTGCCATTTCGGCTTCCCTTGGTGTTTTGCTTCTCCATCCTCTCCATTCTCTGTTGGGCCTCAACACGTGGTGGCAGCCATCTTGGCCTACACCTGGCTGGGGCCTAGCTGGGAACCCAGAGTCCAGAGGTTTTCCCTGCTCTTGGATTGTATATTGGAACCTGTAATAGTAAAGCCCTTTTAAAACTGCATCGAATTCCTGAGTTTCATCCATTCCCCGGCCCGGAGGTAGAAGGGAACTCGCTTCCCGACACTGTCGGGGACCCTGGCAGCGCTCCCGACATACATCTATTTTGCTATGTTAGTAATTTAAGCATTATGTATAAGGAATAGCTTATATACATCCCGTATGTTTGTTACAGCCTTTTGAGAGTCAATACACTTTCTGCAGAGTTCCAGGAATAAGTCTTGCAGACTGTTAATAGTCTCTTGAATAGTTTTTTGTTATTTTTATAATCTGTTAAAAATAGGAAAATGATTCTTAGCTCAAAAAGCCAAACAAAATAAGCTGGATGTTTTCTACATTAGGCCTGTGCATAGTTTGCTCACTCTTGACTATTGGTTAGGTTGTCTAGTAGCAGTAACACAAGGGCCCACATGTAGGTATACACGGTGGTTTGGCATGTTTTGACTGTCATTTCTATTTCTTTTTAAAAGTTTTTTATTGAGGTACTGTGATTTACAGAGTAACTCCTGATTGAGTTCAGGCATACAATGTTTCAGCACCAGTTCTTTCCCTAGTGGTCACTTCCCTCCGCCTGTCCCCAGTTTCCCTTCCACTTCCCAGCCTCCACTATGGCAGGCACTGCTTTTTTCTTCTTATAGGCACTGTTTTTTTTTTTTCTTTTTGGGTCACACCTGGCAATGCTCAGGGGTTACTCCTGGCTCTGCACTCAGGAATTTCTCCTGGCGGTGCTCAGGGGAACATATGGGATGCCGGGGATCGAACCCGGGTTGCCGTGTGCAAGGCAAACGCCCTACCCACTGTGCTATCACTCCGGCCCCTAGGCACTGTGTTTTATATTCTCTAACACTGTAGTAGAAGGAAATAAGATATGCACAAATTACTGCATTTGTAATTGTTTTGTGTCCAAACTACAATGTAAGCAACAACCTAGACTAACTCAGAACTACAAGGAAATCTTTGAGGCAGGTCTTAGAGCACTGAAAATAGCTAGTGGCTGTTTAGAATCTGTAAGATTAAGTATATCAACTTCCTATTTCAGTTTTTACATATCTTACATTAGAATTGACTCCTTAGAAGCTAAGCTAAGGGGCTGGTGAACTATCAGTGACCGCAGGGGAGCACACAATAAGGTTACCTTATTTTCATCAAGAGCCTAAGACGAATTTCTTTTTTTTTTTTTTTGCTTTTGGGTCACACCCAGCAATGCTCAGGGGTTACTCCTGGTCTGCCCGGGTGCTCGGGGACCATATGGGTCCGGGTCGACCAGGGCCGCCGCTGCAAGCCCCCGGCCGCCCCCTAAGACGAATTTCTGAGGAGGCAAACTCTCAGACCTTTCTTAGTAACTCCAGGAAGTACACTGTGGAGTAGTGTACAGTGTAATAATTCATACTTAATGCTGGTGAGCTTAAGTCATCAAGATGTTATATTGCATGCAGATTAAGACAAGGGAAGACTTAGAAATCAAAATATTTCCATTGAGATTGACAATAAGGTGAATTTATAGTTACGAGTTACTTTGAAAATGACTTACATATGACATATCTCTTTGAAGATTTTAAATTTATAGCCATGTGTATCTTTTTGTTTGTCTTGTTCTTTGGGCCACACCTTGTGGTGCTCAGGGAGCTCTGGGGTGGGGTTGCATCCTGCCTGCTGAACTCTCTAGTCCTGAGAGCTACATATTTCTAGGACAGTCCTTTCTTCAACTCATTGGGCTTCCTGTTCCGACCTAAACCAGGTGAATAGTTGTGCTTCAGGTAATGGGTAAATGAATCAGTTGAATGGGGTTACTCTATATTTTGTGTCATCAGAGCAAGAGCAGAGTATAAGAACATTCTGTCAGCAGCCATTAGTAAATACTGTATGTATACCAGATGCTGGAAAAAAATAAAGGTGTGTATGATTGAGAATTGACGTGATAAAATCAGGGATTCTCCTCTCCTTAAAAACATTAAAATCAGATCAGAGAGATGGTGTAGTGGGCCCCCATCACCACCAAGAGTGAAGCTGAACATTGACCATGATGTGGCCTCAAAACACAGGGAAAAACAAACATTAAAAACTAAAACCCACAACCTCAGCTAACTGTATTTTTTAAGGTACTACAATAGATTAAATTTTAGCCTTCCTAAATTTCTAATAAAGATTTAGCTTTTTTGAATTTTGCTTTAGGAAGTTACTAATTTGCTCTCTTACATCTCTTTTGACAGTGCATAAAATAGTTTTGTCATTCCAGAAGTTTCCATTGCTTGGATAGGAGATAAAGTATATTGACTCTTGGTTCCGTCACCACCCATTTAGCCGTATGATCTCAGCTTAAGTTTTTCCAGTATTAGGGATCCCAGTCCTTAAAATAGAGAAACAGAAACAGAAAATTGTCCTGTTTTCCCCGAAGTAATGGTGAGAGCACCCAGAGATGCAAGAACAATGAAAAAGTATATAAGTGAAAAATGAGTAAAAAGAAAAGGTATATAAATACTAAGAGCTTGCTTTACTGCTACTATATTGGGGAAAATTCAGCAGGTCGGGGGTGGGAGGGGAGAAAAAACATGCTTTATTTTTTTTTTTCAAGTAAGATGTAAATCATTCGTTAACTTCTCCAAGGTCCTGTAAATACAGTATACTTCCAATAAACATTTAGAGTTTATTCAAAAGTTCTAACTGCTTTCTTGGCAAAGAAGCTGAATATAAAGCTTTCTTTTTTTTTAATATTATACCACCGTGAGATTTACAATTGCAAAGATGTTCATAAGATGTTCATATTTGGGTTTCGGTCATACAGTGTTCCAGCACCCATCCCTCCACCAGTGCCCATTTCCCACCACCAATGTCCCTGATTCCCTCCCCCCTCCCCTAGCCTGCCTCTATGGCAGGTTGTTTATTCTCTCTCTCTCTCTCTCTCTCTCTCTCTCTCTCTCTCTCTCTCTCTCTCTTCCTTCCCTTCCACATTGTGGATTACAATACATACATTAAGAGGTTGTCATGTGTATCTTTTTTGCCTGTACTTAATGCTCAGTTCTAGGATGGTATTAGCACTTTTCGACAATTATTAGCACACTGTTCCATTCTCTGTCTTACCTAGCCTCTGACTCCCACACGTTTGTGGTAATTTTCCACCTTTGACAAGACCTCCTGATCCATTTTTCGTCTGACCTTGGATATTGGTATAATATGTACATGTATATATATATATATATATATATATATATATATATATATATATAATGCAAATAAATGCAGTCATTCTGTATCTGTCTTTTTCCTTTTGGCTAATTTCACTCCAACATGGTCCTCTCCATGTCCATCCATTTATAGGCAAATTTCATAATTTCAATTTTCCTAACAGCTGCATAGTATTCCATTGTGTAGATGTACCAAAGCTTCTTTATCCTGTCATCAGTTCTCAGGCACTCTGGTTGTTTCCAGATTCTGGCTATTGTGAATAGTTAAAAGCTTGCTTTTCATTCTTACTAATCTTTCAGTGCAGCCCACTTCCAGCACTTTTTTTTTAGAATCTAATCTAAACACATAGGCTATTTTTAACATTTTTCACCTTTTTTTTTCTTTTATTTATTATTATACCACCATGAGATATACAGTTACAAAGATGTTCATACTTGGGTCTCAGTCATGCAGTGTTCCAGCACTCATCCCTCCACTAGTGCCCCATTGCCACCACCAATTCCCCACCACCAGTGTGCCCCTACGACCACCATAAGCCAGGGCCCACCACCCACTCCCCATTCCACATCACCCCAGTTTGTTGCAACTACAGTGATCATTACAATGTATATACGGGCAAGATCCTGGGAAGACCTGGCCCTAAACTTGATTATTATCTAAGCCTGGCTGGCAGCTGTGTATCTGGCCTGTCTCTTTTCCAGTGTTTCCGCGTTTTTTTTTTTTTTTTTATTGCAAGGTAACGCTGATCTTCTGCTCCAAGTTCAGCAGCCGTTCTTTCCAAGGTGGGTTAAAAATATTCAAAAATGAATTCCTCATGGTTTTCTTTTTTCCAAGTGTAAAACTGTTTTTGAATCTCTCTCATGAAGACCCACCTGTTGAATTGTCATTGTAGTTTCGTTGCCTATGCTTTGGTTACTTTTTAAGTATTTCAGGTAACTGCCAGATATGTCGTACTTCATGGAAACTATTGCTTCTGATTGACTTGTGATCCTCTGCCTCCTTCCTCCCTTGGTTCTTGAAATCTTTCATGTGCTAGTTGTTAGAAAGACAATAAATATAATTTGTATTTGAACAGACCCTTATATAAGTTATCTAAACTTGGTAAATAGTATTAGCTAGCCTATCAAAAAGTCTTTTTCCGTTTTCAGAATCCAGAGTTTATATGTATGCTTGAACTAAATAAAACTTAAGTGACTAATTTTTGTCTCTGGGAAGGAAAAGCCTTCTCTGAGGGGTTCTAAACAAGAACAGAAGGGTTCTGTCCCTATCGTGTTTTCCTCATGTGGGCCCATCCTACCAGTTTGGCCCCTAGTCTTGAGCCATCAATCCCTGCTAACCCGATTTTCAGCTGTGGTCCCTTGGAATATCTTGAGAGCCCAAGGAGAAATTTTAATATATTGAAAGGCACAATTAATAATTTTTTTAAAAAGTAATTTGACGCCAGTACTGTCAGTGTGTCTAGTGGTAGAACTCACGTTGCATATGTGAAGCCCTGGGTTAGAGCTCCAGCAATGCTGAGTGTAGCCCTGTAGGTCTCTACCACTGGGCAAGAGCACCACAGATGTGGCTCCAGTAAATTAAAAAAAATACATAGATGCTGCTTTCTTTTATAGGAATAGATGCTATACACAACTACTTGAGTTCCCCTCTTGCTGAGAGTAGTCATTTCACTTGCTTTAAAATAAGCTTTTCTAAATTCGAATGGCAAAAAAATATGAAAAAATGCTCATCATCACTAATCATCAGAGAGATGCAAATTAAAACAATGAGATACCACTTTACACCACAGAGACTGGCACATATTCAAAAGAGCAAGAACAACAAGTGCTGGCATGGATGTGGGGGAAAAGGGGACACTCATCCATTGTTGGTGGGAATGCTGGCTGGTACAGCCTTTCTGGAAAACAATATGGACATTCCTCCAAAGACTAGAAATTGAACTCCCATTTGACCCAGCCATACCACTCCCTAGGAATCTACTCTGGGAAACCAAAAATACGCAGCGGAAACACCATCCCTACTTTTATGTTCATAGCAGCATTATTCACAATAGCCAGAATCTGGAAGCAACCAGAGTGCCCAAAAATCGATGATTGGATAAAGAAGCTTTGGTACATTTACACAATGGAATACTATGCAGCGATTAGGAAAATTGAAGTTATAAAATTTGCCTATAAATGGATGGACATGGAGAAGATTATGTTGAGCGAAATTAGCCAGAATGAGAGAGACAGACACAGAATAACTGCATTTATCTGCATAACATAAATATATATGTACATATTAAGATACCAATATCCAAGGTCAAGTGAAATATATATCAGGAGGTCTTGTCAAAGGTGGAAATTATCACAAACGTGTGGGAGTCAGAGGCTAGGTAAGACAAAAATGGAACAGTGTGCTAACAATTGTCGAGGGTACTAATGCCAACCTAGAACTGAGCATTAAATAGAGGCAAAAAGATACACATGACAACCCTTTAATGTATGTTCTGTAATCCATAGTCTGGAGAGGAAGGAAAAGAGAAAGAGAGAGAAGGGGAAAGAAATAAAGAACCTGCCATGGAGCAGGGCTGGGGGAGGGGGAGGGAAACGGGGACCTTGGTGGTGGGAGATGGGCACTGGTGGCGGGATGGGTGCTGGAACACTGTATGACCAAAACCCAAATATGAACTTTTTAATTGTATATCTTTGTAATTGTAAAAATAAAAAAAAAAATTAAATCCCTCAAAAAAAAGCTTTTCTTAAGATTTGCTTAAGTAAAAAGAAAATTAAGAATGTAATTTGTAATTCATTGCTTTATTATGCTTACATTTCCTAATTTCTTTTAATTTGCTTAAAACAGCACTACTGAATAACTGTTCTTAAGATTTGACTCTCGCATGTACTATTTGCAATATGTACAAATATTAACTATTATAATATTTGGTACAAATGTGGCACAAATATTACCTCTTATTTGGTACAAATATTACAAATGGTACCATCTTTTTACCATTATTTGGTACCAAATAATGGTACAAATATGGCACAAATATTACCTCTTAGATTTTCGCTGTTAGTTTATTCAAGGTTTCTCAAGCTTTATCCAGTCAAGCGCTGTCCCTATCTTGTTTTCTTCATGTGGGCCCATCCTACCAGTTTGGCCCCTAGTCTTGAGCCATCAATCCCTGCTAACCCGATTTTCATCTGTGGTTCCTTGGAATATCTTGAGAGCCCGCAGAGAGAGCATATTGCCCTCAGTTGAGAGATTCTGACAGCGCCACCCTCTTCAGTGCCACCTTCAGCTCCACCCTCGAGAACATCATGCAACAATTAGAATGGGAAGGAATGAGAGTGAAGATAGATGGTCGGCAACTACACCACTTCCGCTTTTGCTGATGACATCATTCTAATAACACCAAACATTAGCCAAGCAGCACAAATGCTGGCTGACTTCGACCGAGAATGTGGAAAGATAGGTCTACAGCTGAATCTAAAGAAAACTATGTTCATGAAAAATGAACTAGTTCCAGAGGCCCCCATTCACTCTCAATGGAACAAACATCTCTGAATGCAGCAGTTATGTGTACCTAGGTCGAGAAGTCAACATAATGAATGACCTGAAACCTGAACTGCGCCAGGAGGAACAGAGCGGCATGGAATGCCTTCAAAGGCATCGAAGAAATAGCTAAAAGGACAAAGAACCTCTGGCTCCGGGCACATGTCTTTGACTCCACTGTTCTCCCTGCATTAACATACGCCTCAGAGACCTGGGCCCTATGAAAGCAGGATGAGAATGCTATTCGGGTCTCTCAGAGAGGAATCGAAAGAGCTATGCTTGGAATATCACCGCCTCACTCAAGTGAGAGAAGGAATCCAGAGTTCTGTCCTCCGTTGCTATTCCAGAATCAGGGATGCCGTCTTGTTTGCCAAGGCATCGAAAATCAGATGGGCTTGACATGTAATGCGATTTGGAGACCACCGCTGGACTAGAGCCTTTACTGACTGGATCCCACGGGATGTCAAAAGATCACGTGGCCGCTCACCTACAAGATGGTCAGACTTCCTTGTCAAGACCCTGAAGGAACGGTTTGAGGCTCATCATATTCCTGAATCAACCAGATGCCATTGGGCTACATTGGCACATGATGGGGTCCAATGAAAATGTTACTGGCGCCCGTTCGAGCAAATCGATGAATAACGGAGTCAAGTGATCAAGTGAGAGATTCTGGTTTATTTTTTTCTGTTTTTATTTAAACACCGTGATTTACAAAGAACAAAGTTTCTCACAATAGTTTTTAGAAATATCCGTTCAACACCAGTCCCACCACTAGTGTGTTCCCGCCCCCCATCCCTAGGCCTGCTCCCATAGTCAGCACTAATTATATTGACCATTACAGACCGTATGTGGGAATGCTATTGATAAAGTCATGACTAATTCTATCAGATGTGGTGGGATACCTGGTGTATTAAGATACCAGGCTTTAAGATATCATGCGGCCACTTTGTGGCTGCACGCCATGGGGAGAGCCAGTAGCAGCTCTGCCATTTGTCTGCGTCTCTGGATCATGGCCGTCAGCACTGGAAGCAGTTTGTGGGTGCTGGACCTTTTGGAGGAGGCAGAGGTGGGGGAGCTTCCCCAGCTCCAGAAAAGCCTGGTGAGTTTAGCTACAGTGACTCACATACCTGGTTTTGAAATCGGCTTCTGAGAGATGCTGGGTTAAAGTTTCTTTAAATTTCTTAAGTAAATAATGACTAGTTATTTTTTTATTTTTGGTATTCATAGGTAAGTTCCATTTTATGCTAGCAGCTTCTTTTTAAACTTTAATGACGTGTGTAGAAGGACCTTTCAATAAAATGCTCCTCTAATCCAACTGTTTCAGACTGTAGACTGAATTTCCTTTTGGAGTGGGGAGGGTAATACCTGGTAGCGTTCAAGGCTTACTCCTAGCTCCAGGGAACGTTCCTGGCATCACTCAGCGAACCATAGAGAATGCTGGGAATCAAACCCATGTCGGCGAGTGCAAAGAAAGTGCCTAGCTACTGTACTATGGCTTTGGCTCCCTGCAGGCTAAATTTTCTAAGACATAAACTTACTCAAATCATTATACAGTTTTTGAAATTGAAACCAAACTCCTGTGATGTTCATTATGACTTCTGTATCTCTTTCTTAGTATTACCTTCTTGCCATTTCTTTCCAACATCATAGTATAAAGAGTGGATGTTCTACATTGGCAGGATTGTTTATTGACTGCACTTAAACATGAGCATTTTATTTTGCCTTTATGAGTCGTAATATCTTCTTGATAAAGAGGATTAATAACAGGATTGACTATTGCAAAGATTAAAAGAAATTTCTTTTTTATTAAATATTTTATTATACCACCGTGAGATATACAATTACAACGTTGTTCATGTTTAGAGGTTTCGGTCACATAGTGTTCCAGCACTCTGCCCTCCACCAGTGCCCATTTCCCACCACCAATGTCCCCAGTTCCCTCCCTCTCTCATAGGAGAGTGCTCCCATAGCCTGCCTAAATAACAGATTCTTTATCTAAAAAAGAGAAATTTCTTTAACATGCCATGGCAAGTTTATTCTAGAACTGTGACAGGTATCTCAATTCATTGTTACCTGGGTATTCTATTCTTTTTGAGCCTTCATTTTATTCATCTGATTTGAAAAACTTACGATGTTCATGAGGGTCACAAAGATAATGCTATGCTTCCCTCCCTCTGTTAATTTATACTGGAGGGTTTGTGGTTAAAATTTATAAACACACACTTAAAGATAATTAAAAATAAGCCAAATAACCTCTTTTGCCTTTTTTCATTTTTGTAAGTCCTTTAGTTCTTTAATACTGACCTACCATTTATTTCTGTAATATCCTCACAATTTTAAAATGTTGCACATACTCTATAGCTTGCATTTCTTTGTCTCCTCTACTTAGCTCTGAACTTCATGAGTATGAACAGTATTGCTGGGCTTGCCTTCCCTCCACATAAGGACAGATAGAAAATATTTAGACTGTGGCTTTATCAACTCTGTTGGAACTACTGCAGTGTTCTATAAGAACTTAAGGACCGTAATAGAGAAATTATAACTAATAGCTCTGACTATGTTCCGGTAAAACTTAAAAAATGGACAGAATGTGATTTTTAACCCATGGGCCTTAATGTGTTGGTTTCTGCAAGACTATATACCTACCTTTACCTGGCAAATATAAGGCATTCAATAAATATTTCTATTTAATATATCTTAAACACTGTTAGTAAAATAGCACTGTGTATCTGGGTGCTATTTCAGACTTGACTAATGCTAGTTTACTAAGTTGTTAGAAGTATTCTCCATGATAGATATGGTTATCAACATTTTAAAATTTCCCACGTCTTACCCACATCCTACCCACTCTGTTACCATTCCCCAGTTTAGAGCCCAGTTTAATAATTACAGCTTAGCAGTTTTGATATGTTGAATCTAGGGCTGTAATATTGATCAAAATTATGAAACATTGATGTTTCTAGGCTAATAAGAAAACTGAAATAGTCATTTCTTTGATACTAAGAATAACTTTCTTAACTTCATTTGTCTTTGCAAGTTCTACCGAAAAACAGGAAATAATCAAATGGTAGAAGGCTTACTTAAAGGATAGGAATATAACTTGTCAAAAACGTTTTATTTGGTTTTTATTATTTTATTTTGGGGGGGTAATGGTGGTGCAGAATGGCCCAGACCCTGTGGTACTCAGGGGAATATATATGGAGTATATGCCACGGGTTTGAGCCATGGTCGACATGAAAGCACATGCTTTACCTCTTAGACTGTCTCTCCAGCTCCTTGTTACAAAATCTTACCCTGCAAAATAGAAAAATACTAAATAACAGGGTTGGGGTGGAATGAAATATCATTGTTATTATTTACGATTTTGATTGCCTACTTAGAAATACAAGAGAATTGCAGAAAAGGTTTTGAGTCAAAATGATTTCATCAAATCAGTTGGTTAATTACCTAAACTTACAGAATTTATTAGTTGTCTTATATATTAGCAATTAGCAACTATGAAAAGCAATAGAAATAGAGGCCTATATCATAAATTACTTGGAAAAATTTAATATTTATGTAGAAAATCACAAGATCTAAATATATGGAAGAACGCTATATTCCTGATGATGACAATGTAATATTATAAGACTGACTTGATCACTTGAATCCCGTTATTCATCGATTTGCTCAAGCGGGCACCAGTAACATTTCCATTGGACCCTATCACGTGCCACTGTAGCCCAATGGCATCTGGTTGATTCAGGAATATGAAGAGCCTCAAACCGTTCCTTCAGGGTCTTGACAAGGGAAGTCTGACCATCTTGTAGGTGGGCGGCCATGTGATCTTTTGACATCCCGTGGGATCCAGTCAGTAACGGCTCTAGTCCAGAGGTTGTCTCCAAATCACATTACATGTCCAGCCCATCTGATTTTCGATGCCTTGGCAGACGGGACAGCATCCGTGATTCTGGAATAGCTATGGAGGTCAGAACTCCGGATTCCTTCACTCACTTGAGTGAGGCATGATATTCCAAGCATAGCTCTTTCGATGCCTCTCTGGGGAGACCCGAATAGCATTCTCATCCAGCTTTCGTAGGGGCCCAGGTCTCTGAGGCATATGTTAATGCAGGGAGAACGGTGGAGTCAAAGAGATGTGCCCGGAGCCAGAGGTTCTTTGTCCTTTTAGCTATTTCTTCGATGCCTTTGAAGGCATTCCATGCCGCTCTCTTCCTCCTGCGCAGCTCAGGTTTTAGGTCGATTTCTTGACCTAGGTACACATAACTGCTGCATTCAGAGATGTTTGTTCCATTGAGAGTGAATGGGGCCTCTGGAACTAGTTCATTTTTCATGAACATGGTTTCTTTAGATTCAGCTGTAGACCTATCTTTCCATTTTCTCGGTCGAACTCAGCCAGCATTTGTGCCACTTGGCTAATGTTTGGTGTTATTAGAACGATGTCATTAGCGTGTCGCATGATGTTCTCCGAGGGTGGTGCTGAAGAGTTTTGGTGAAATGGTATCACCCTGTCATAACCCCTCTTTTGACATCGATGATCACTTCTTTGTAGAATGGTGAGATCCTGGTGGTGAATCCATAATACAGCTCACGAAGGATCTTGATGTATTGAGTCTGAACACCCTGTTTGGCTAGGGCTTCGATGACTGCTTCAGTCTCCACAGAATCAAAGGCTTTCTGTAAATCAATGAACGTGAGACAGAGCGGCATCTTGTACTCCCTACAAGCCTCAATGAGCTTGGTTACTGTGTGGATATGGTCGATTGTGCTGAATCCTTTCCGGAAGCCTGCTTGCTCGCATGGTTGTCCTTCAGCTAGTGTTCTGCTAATCCTGTTCAGGATAACTCGTGTAAACAGCTTGTAGATGACAGACAACAGGCAGATGGGGCGATAGTTGCCGATGTCATGGAATGTCTCCCTTCTTGAACAGTAGAACTGTCCTGCTGGTTTTCCATTGGGAGGGCACCTTGCATTTGGACAGGTAGCGTGTGAAGAGCCGAGCTAGTGTATTGATGAGTACTGACGGCAGATTCTTCAGGTGTTCAGGTCTGACTTTGTCTGGGTCTGGTGCTGTTCCCTTCTTTACCAATGAGATGGCATGTCAGATTTCAGAAGGAAGAACGTTGGGAATGACATATCCATCCTGTGGAATTTGGTATGTGGGCAGGTGGATGTAGCTATCAAAGAGATTTGAGTAAAAGTCATGGATAATCTTCTCCATTGCCTTTCTGGAAGATGTGATAGATCCATCAGGATGTCGGCGGGCAGTCATCTTGGTCTTATAGTTGGCGAAGGACAGGCGGGTGGTGCGAATGCTTTTCCTGGCATCTGCTGCATCTTCCAGTATTTCTGCTCTTCTGTCTTTGTGGTCTTTTATCGCTTCTCTGCACTGTTTAGCAAGCTTGGATGTTTGCATTTGGTCTCCTGAGGCTCGCGTCTTGCCACGTTGGTGAATGAGCTCAAGAGTTTCTGAAGACATATGTCCTTTTGTGTCTTTCTCTCTCTTGGCATTCTTTGCACAATTATGGAGGTGCTGATTCAGTCGGTTGTATTCTTCATCGATGTCGTCAGTCATGGTATCTTCCCATGTTGCTGCAATGATGCCAAAGAGTTCCCAGTTGGTGTCTTTCTGGGAATTCTCTTCTTAAACTTTGCAGCCTTTTCTCCCCGTTGCGGAAGTAGAATTTTGCATGAAAGAGAGGTGGTTCGATCCTTTTTGGAATTTGGGGATGACAACAACATCGGTCAGACAAAACCGTCGATTGAAGATGATGTGGTTAATTTCATTGTGGAACTGCGCCAGGAGATTCCCATGTCCAACGTTCGCTTCAGCCTTCTGGAACTGTGAGTTCCCATGAATGGTCTTGGTGGACATGATAAACTCAGATAGTCTCTCACCCTGTTCGTTCCAATCTAGGCCATGGGTCCCGATGTGGAGTTCTTCAGCCGATCTTCTCGGTCCTATCTTGGCATTAAAATCACCGACTATGATCTTGTAGAAGGTGTGATCTTTTTATAGAACTCCCCAATTCCATGTAGAATTTCTCAATTTCATCTCCTTTGTATGTGAATGTTGCTGCATAGACAATGAAGATAGAAAGTGCTGGCAGTGGGCCACATCTCTTCAAGTGTAATCGTCCTATCCGGTTTGTTAGGCATTCAAATGAATCAGTGTTCACATCCATGTTCTGTTGACAAGGACACCAACGCCACTGATGCCTCTTTTTTGTCGCATGTTCCAAGGAACAATTCTTCTCCTGTGTCAAATACAGCATGATGCAACTGGCGCCTCCTTGTCTCAGTCAGACCAATGATGTCGTACTTGATCTTTTGCTCTTGCACCATCAGATCCTCAGTATATGTTTCCGATGCCAGTGTAGCGTGCATTGAAAGTACAGACAGTCATTTTAGTCCTTCTTCGTTTTGGCAGCCTAGGATGGCCATGAAATTTTACCAGGCACTGCTTGTTCGCCTTTCTTACTGCTGCGGGCTCTTTTGGGGTCAGGAAAATAAACATTTCTGTTACTGGTTTTGGCATATCGAACATGCATTGGACAGCTTGCCAGGCTCTGCCGTATGGGCACTATATTCTCATTACTTTGTGGGGCTCTCTCAGAGGTTGGGTAGAATATTCACAGTAATTTGGAGGTAAATCGCGGGGCTGCTATGCGGCTGCGCGTAATGGGGAAAGATGGTTTCTGCTCTGCCGGTTGTATCTTTGTCTTAGGCTCAAGCATTTCTGGGCTTGAAATACTATCCTCTGAAGGGTGGGTCTCTGCAGGGTGGGTCCTTGTAGGCTGGGTTTCTGACAAGCCAGGCTGGAGCCTGGATTAATCTGCTGGGTAGAGATCTTAGGAGCTGCGATTGTGGATTATGAAGATCGCTACCAGCAAGGTGTGGGGGTTTCTCTGGGCTCCTCCAAGGCTCCTTCGGGATGGTGGACTCAGGTCAGAAGTTGCTCTCTTGGTCCATGGAATGCAGGGGGTTCAACGGGGAAAGCTGGTTTCTGCTCTGCCGGGTGTATCTGTATGACAGTTCTCAGCAAATTAGTTAATAAAAATTAGTGAGAACTTAAAAGTTCAGTAGAATTTTAAAATGACATTTGGTAACCTTTATGTGTCAGCTTTTTGAAAAGGAGAAATAAGCAAGAAGAAATCAATATCAAAAGGAAGCTTAGCAAAGGAGAACTATACCATCAAAGATAATACAACAAAATCACAATTTAAAAATAATTGTTGTTTGCAGTAGGACAAGTTATGTTGATCGAAGGAACAGAATAAAGAATTCAGGAAGAACTCCATGGATACAGAAGAATAGTGAGTAATAAAGAGCTAATCTGTAATGGTGTAGCACAGTTGACTCTTCAGCTGAGGTAACTATGCAGCAGTAAATTTTATCTAGATGTGAATTTTTTAATTGGGTACAGTATGGTTATGAGAGGGCCTCGAGAGAGCAAACCTAAATGTCATTTTTAAAAAAATGCAGGCCATAGATGGGATAAATTATTTTACATGTAACAAAGTTAATTTTAAAATATACAGAAACCAAAACTTTACTTAAAAATAGGTAGAAATTAGATAATTTTAACATTAATGTCAAATAAGAAAGTAGATTTGTAAGCTATTGAATGAAGACCATAAATAGCTTCATCTTGCGGAAAAAACTTTGACAGTATATTTTTTTAAAGTACGTATTTTTTTAAAGTGCATATTTCTGAACTAGAGGTTTCATTTTTGTATATCTTTAACTTATAAATATATCATCATTTAATACAGTAGCATGACTATTACCAGCAGAGGGAAAAAGTATGTAAAATATAGGAAGCAATCTCAGTATTCACTATTAGGATAGTTAAAATTATAGTGTGTACTTTCCAAAGAATTTACATCCTTTGTACTACAAAGAACTTTTTTTTTTTTGCTTTTTTTTGGGTCACACCTGGCAGTGCTCAGGGGTGTGAGCATTCCTGGCTCTGCACTCAGGAATTACTCCTGGCGGTGCTCGGAGGACCGTATGGGATGCCGGGGATCGAACCCAGGCCGGGCAGAGGCCGGCCGTGCAAGGCAAACGCCTACCTCTGGGCTATAACTCCGGCCCCTGAACTTATATATGAATATATATGCCTCCTTATTAAAGTATCAAGATAGTTTATAGGAAAACAGACACTGACCAGAACATGTCATTTTATTATGTTACAATCTACACCAAGAAAACCTCAAACAGCTAAAGGAAAGGTCTAAACGGATACTTCTGCAGTGAAAGTTGTAGAAATGAAGCTGGAGGAAAGGTTAAAGAGAAATTCTTTGTATGCTTTTTTTTTCTTTCTTTTTTCTTTTTGGTTCACACATGGCAAGGCTCAGGGGGTTTCTCCTGGCTCTGCACTCAGTACTTACTCCTGGCGGTGCTGGGGGACCATATGGGATGCCGGGATCGAACCCCGGGGATGGGCCGGCTGATGCAAGGCAAACACCCTACCCTCTGGGCTATCACTCTGGCCCTCTTTGTATGCATTTTTAATTATAAAAATACAGTTTTTGTGTGATATGACAAAAATATCAAGACACATAGGGTTTACATTTAGTGATTATGGCTTGAGTTTTTGGTTGTTGTTATTGTGTACCTTCTGATTGGAAAGCTTTGATTTCTGCTTGCTGTCCAATTGTAATTCGTCCAGAAATTTTCACTGTTGTTGATTGTCATTGGTGTTCCTAGAAATAGTGATTTTAGTGCTGTGTCTGAAGCTGTATTAGTGTATTTAAAAATGAGAATTGTGAAGTAGTATTTCTCAATCTGTAACCATACCTGCCAACCAAACAATGTTGGTATGTAATAGAATTTACTTTTTTATTATGAATGTAATTTTCAGATAATTAAAATTTTGAGTATACTTTTTGAGTCTTCTATTCATGGGTATTTTGTTTCCCTCATTAATTTTAGTGGCATGTGCATAAGATTAACTAATTTATGAAAGTTACATTAAGAATATATAATTACGAAGTGAGAGTGGGTTTTTTTGTTTATTTTTTCAGTAAATGTGCTGGGAAAAGTGATTAGCCACATGTAAAAGAATGAATGGAACTGCTGATTCATACCATACACAAAATTAAATCATTGGATTAAAAGACTTCAAAGTAAAACTGGAAATCATAAAACTCTTTAAAAGAAAACAGGTAATGAGATCCTTGACTTGTCTTGGTGAATGATTTTTTTTAGATCTGATACTGAGAGCAAGAACAGACAAGTGGAATTACAGTGAACTAAAAACTTTTTGTACAGCAAAGGGAATCATCCACAAGATGAAAAGGCAATCTATAGGATGAGAGGAAAAATTTAAAATCATGTGTCTGATTAAGAGTTAATATAAAAACTATACAAAAAGTATATATATAAAAATAAGCATACATCTCAATAGAAATAACAATATAACTTTAAGAATGAACAGAAGACCTGAAAGACATTTTCTTTGAACACAGTGTACAGATTGCCGATAGTCACATCATTAATTAGAAAAATGCACATCAGAACCAGATGAGTTATTAGTGCATACCTGTTAAAATAGCGATTATAAAGAACACTTGAATGAATACATGTTGGCAAAGATGTGGGAAAAGAGAGACCTGTGTATTATTGGTGGGATGGAAATTGGGGGAGCCACTATTAAAAACACTAGAAATACTTCTGAAAAATACAAATAAAACTACAACATGATCCAGCAGTTTCACTTTGAGCATTTATCCAAAAGAATATCACTTGATCACTTGACATCCCGTTATTCATTGATTTGCTCGAGTGGGTGCCAGTAATATTTCCATTTGACCCTATCACGTGCCAGTGTAGCCCAATGGCATCTGGTTGCTTGAGGAATACGAATACTTTCGTTCAGGGTCTTGACAAAGAAGTTTGGCCATCTTGTAGGTGGGCAGCCACGTGATCTTTTGATATCCCGTGGGATCGAGTCGGTAATGCTCTAGTCCAGCAGTCGTCTCCAAATCGCATTACATGTCCAGCCCATCTGATTTTCGATGCCTTGGCTAACGAGACAGCGCCCCTGACTTTGGAACAGCAACAGAGTTTGGAACTCTAGATTCCTTCTCTCACTTGAGTGAGGCGTGATATTCCAAGCATAGCTCTTTCGATTCCTCTCTGGGAGACCTGAATAGCATTCTCATCCTGCTTTCGTAGGGCCCAGGTCTCTGAGGCATATATTAGTGCAGGGAAAACGGTGGAGTCGAAGAGATGTGCCCGGAGCCGGAGATTCTTTGTCTTTTTAGCTATTTCTTCGATGCTTTTGAAGGCATTCCATGCCACTCTCTTCCTCCTGCACAGCACAGGTTTTAGGTTGTTCATCATGTTGATTTCTCGACCTAGGTACACATAACTGCTGCATTCAGAGATGTTTGTTCCATTGAGAGTGAATGGGGCCTTTGGAACTAGTTCATTTTTCATAAACATGGTTTTGTTGAGATTCAGCTGTAGACCTACCTTTCCACATTCTCGGTCAAAGTCAGCCAGCATTTGTGCTGCTTGGCTAATGTTTGGTGTTACTTAGAACGATGTCATCAGCAAAGCGGGGTGGTGTAGTTGCCGACCGTCTATCTTCACTCCAATTCCTTCCCATTCTAATTGTCGCATGATGTTCTCGAGGGTGGAGCTGAAGAGTCTTGGTGAAATGGTATCACCCTGCCAAACCCCTCTTTTGACATTGATGATCACTTCTTTGTAGAATGGTGAGATCCTGGTGGTGAATCCGTAATAGAGCTCACAAAGGATCTTGATGTATTGGGTTTGAACGCCCTGTTTGGCTAGGGCTTCGATATCCGCTTCAGTCTCCACAGAATCAAAGGCTTTCTTTAAATTAATGAATGTGAGACAGAGCGGCATCTTTGAACTTCCTATAAATCTTAATGAGCTTGGTTACCATGTGGATATGGTCGATTGTGCTGAATCCTTTTTGGAAGCCAGCTTGCTTGCATGGTTGTCCTTCATCTAATGTTCTGCCAATCCTGTTCAGGATGACTCGAGTGAACAGCTTGTAGATGACAGACAACAGGCAGATGGGGCGATAGTTGACAATGTCGTGAATGTCTCCCTTCTTGAATAGTAGAACTGACCTGCTGGTTTTGCATTGGGAGGGCACTTTGCATTCAGACAGGTAGCGTGTGAAGAGCCAAGCCAGTTTATTAATGAGTACTGACGGCAGATTCTTCAGGTGTTCAGGTCTGACCTTGTCTTGGCTTGGTGCTGTTCCTTCCTTTGTGGATGGAATGGCATGTCGGATTTCAGAAGGGAGAACGTTGGGAATGACATATCCATCCTGCAGAATTCGGTTTGTGGGCAGGTGGATGTGGCTATCAAAGAGATCTGAGTAGAAATCGTGAATAATCTTCTTCTCTGCACTGCTTTGCAAGCTTGGACGTTAGCATTTGGTCGCCTGAGGGTGGTGACTTACTATGTTGGCGAATGAGCTCGAGAGTTTTTGAAGACAGGCGTTCTTTTGTGTCTTTCTCTCGGCATTCTTCGCACAATCATGGAGGTGCTGAACCAGTCGGTTGTATTCTTCATCGATGTCGTCAATGATAGTATCTTCCCATGTTGCTGCAATGGTGCCAAAGGGTTCCCAGTTGGTGGTCGTTCTGGTAGTTCTCTTCTAACCTTTGCAGCCTTTTCTCCCCCGTTGTGTGAAGTAGAATTTTTTCAAAAAGGAGACGGTGGTCCGATCTCGTTTGGAATTTTGGGACGACAGCGACATCGGTTAGGCAAAACCTTCAATTGAAGATTATGTGGTTATAAATTTCATTGTGGAACTGTCCACCAGGAGATTCCCATGTCCAGCATTTTAATTCAACCTTCTGGAACTGTGAGTTCCCATGAATGGTCTTGGTGGATATGATGAACTCAGGTAATCTCTCCACCTGTTCGTTCCATTCTAGGCCATTGGTCCTGATGTGGAGTTCTTCGGCTGATCTTCTCGGTCCTATCTTGGCATTAAAATCACCGACTATGATCTTGTAGAGGGTGTGATCTTTTTTTTATAGAACTCCAGTTCCACGTAGAATTTCTCAATTTCTTCCCTCCTTGTACGTGGATGTTGGTGCGTAGACAACAAAGATAGAAACTGCTGGCAGTGGGCCACATCTCTTCAAGTGCAGTCGTCCTATCCGGTTTCTTAGGCATTCAAATGAATCAATGTTCATGTCCATGTTCTTGTTGACAAGGACACTGACGCCACCGACACCTCTTTCGTCGCATGTTCTGAGGAACAGTTCTTCTCCGGTGTCAAAAATGGCGTGATGTGATTGATGTCTCCTCGTCTCAGTCATACCAACGATGTCATACTTGATTTTTTGTGCTTGCACCATCAGGTCCTCGATATATGCTTCCGATGCCAGCGTATGTGCATTGAAAGTACAGATGGTCATTTTAGTCCTTCTTCGTTTTGGCAGCTTAGTATGGTCCTGAGATTTTATCAGTCCCTCCTTGTTCGTCCTTCTTAGTGCTGTCATATTAAGGGCTCTTTTTCAGGGTCAGCACGAAAACATTTTTTATTAATGGTTTTGGCATATTGAATACATATCAGACAGCTTGCCAGGCTCTGCCGCGCGGGCGGTAAACACTGAGTAGTTTGCTGGGCTAAGCACTGCCAGGAGTAATTCCTGAGTGCAGAGCCAGTGTCCCTGGGCGCCTCTCTCTTCAGAGAGAGCGACCAGGCCTTGTTTCTCTCTCGCTCCCTCAGTGCCGCGGTAGGGCCCGGGGGCAGGGTCCGTCTTGAGATATTGTGCAGAAAGCAAACTGGATTAAGACTAGCAAAGCTTGAAATAAGCTGCTCCTAAATATCCCCATCACCTTAACAGCATTTTTCAACTGCTGCTCCTCTGGTTTCCTTATTTTTTTTTTTTGTAGTACTCTTCCAGTAACGGATAAGGTTCGATCACTATCTTTGTTCCTGACTGGCATTCTTGAGTCTCTGCACTGCCACCAGATTTAAGATCTCTTTTCAGGTCTCAACTTGATTCAGCTGGACTGAGGCCAGGAGCCAGGTAACTGTTGCAAACTTCTTTTCTGTGCTGTTCTGAAATCTGGGCTGTCTTTTACTCGCGGAGCCCCCTGCTCCCAAACATGGACTGGCGAGGGTGTCTTCTGTTGGAGTGTGGGGAACCGCTCTCTGGTCCCTTGACTGCTGAGCTGCAAGAATGGACTCTGAGGAACCTTTTCGCTGGCTTTGTGTTTCCCTCCCTGCTGCGCGTGGGTCGCCGGGGCTCCGCCACCGCCTCTCCTCCCCCCCTCTCAAGCGCCGACCCGAGGGGGCTGTGAGACCCTCTGGACCAACGATACCTAGATTGCCACAGGCGCTCCTTCTTGCTCCCAAAAATATAATTTAAAACCCCTTTCCTCCAAAGAATATAAAAACAGAAAACTTATAAAGATCTCTGCATCACCACATTTATTGCAGTTTTACAATAGGCAAGATAGGAAAACAATCAAAATTTCCGTTTATGGCTGAACAGACAATTTTTGAATATGTATGTGAAAATATGTATACACACATGCAGGTGTATGCGAGAATATATTTAGGTATAAAACAAGGAATGTGCAATTACATGACAGACCTTGAGGGTATTGTTTTAAGTGAATAAGAGAAAGACAGATCGTCTGTGGTTTCATTTATGTAGAGTCTAAAAACAAATCCTAAACTCATAGATACAGAGAACAGATTGGTGGTTACTTTGAGATAGGGATTGGGGTGTCGTGCAGTATGTAAGGGGAGGGGGATCCAGAGCTACAAACTTCCAGTGGAGCAAAGAAAGCCTCTTCAACAAATGGTGCTGGGAAAACTGGGCAGCTACGTGTAAAAAAGTAAACTTAGACCTCCTTCTAACGCCATGCACAAAAGTCAGATCAAAATGGATTCTAGATCTCGATATCAGACATGAATCTATAAGGTACATCGAAGAAAACATAGGAGAAACGCGCTCTACGACATCGAAATGAAAAGTATCTTTAAAGACGACACACCACTGACCAAGCAAATGGAAGCAATGATAAACAAATGGGATTATATAAAATTGAAAAGCTTCTGCACCTCAAACGGTGACCAAGATACAAAGACAATCCACAGAGTGGGAAAGGATATTCACCCAATACCCATCTGACAAGGGGTTAATATCCAGGATATATCAGGCACTGGTAGCACTCCACAAGAAGAAAACAGCCAACCCCATCAAAAAATGGGGGAGAAGAAATGAACAGAAGCTTCCAAAAAAGAAGAAATTTGAATGGCCAAAAGGCATATGAAAAAGTGCTCTTCATCTTTAATCATCAGGGAGATGCAAATCAAAACAACAATGAGGTACCATCTCACCCCACAGAAACTGGCACACATCCAAAACAGCAAGAACAACCGGTGCTGGCGTGGACGTGGGGAAAAAGGGACTCTCATCCACTGCTGGTGGGAGTGCCGACTGGTCCAGCCCTTTTGAAAACAATATGGGCATTCCTCCGAAAGCTAGATATTGAGCTCCCATTTGATCCAGCAATAGCACTCCTGGGAATATACCCTAGAGACCGAAAACAATACAGAAATACTGTACTTCTTTATTCATCTCTGCACTATTCACTATAGCTAGAATCTGGAAACAACCTAAATGCCCGAGAACAGAGGACTGGCTAAAGAAACTGTGGTTCATCTACACTATGGAATACTATGCGGCTGTCAGAAAAGATGAAATTATGAAATTTACCTGCAAATGGAGGGACATGGAGACTATCATGCTGAGTGAAATTAGTCAGAAGGAAAAGGACAGATATCGAATGACTGCATTCATTAATAGGATATAAATAGATACCAGTGTTTTACTAAATATGGGAAATGGTAATGGCAGATTAAAACTCACCACTGAATATACACAAAGAGACTTAAATGATAAACTCTAAATATCTGCAGGGCTAGCCACAATGTGTAAAATAAGAGGGAGAGAGATGCAGAGACAGAGAGAGATAGAGAAAGAGAGGAAACTGGGGTACCTGCTATTAAGGCGGCCTGGGGCGGGAGGGGGAGGGGTACATTGGTGGTGGAAATGGGGCACTGGTGGAGGGATGGGTGCTGGAATACTGTATTACCAAGAACCAATTATGAACACCTTTGTAATTGTATGTTTCACGGTGGTATAATAAAAAATTAAAAAATAAAAAAATAAAAAATAAATAAAAAAACCTGGGGGGAAAGAAAATGACTCGTGTGGATGTAATTACGTGATGGCTGAAGTTAATATGGCACTGTATACTTGAATATTGCTAAGAGAGTAAGTAGCTCTTAAAAGCTCATTTCAAGGAAAAAAAACTAAGTTTATATAATGATATTTAACTAGACTTATTGTAATGTGATAAGCATGTTACAAATAAATGTTGACCAGTTGTGTAGTATACCAATATATGTCAGTTTGTCAGTTACATCTCAATTAAAAATATAGGGTGCTAGGAGATAGTACCTTTATGAGTGTGATCGCCTCAAAACAGGCTTGATCTCCTGCACTACATCGTCTCCGGAGCACCACCGGTTGCATCCCTGTATTACCCCAGCACTGCCAGTGGTGGCCCAGTATTCCTAGCACTGCAGGATCCATCCTTGGATTCAACCACTGACCTACAGGTGGAGCCCCTGGGTCTCCTTAGCACTGCTTGGGAGCCTTCTCCTCCTCACCCAAAAACTAGAGAGGTTTTTGTTTTTTAACGCTGCTGGTAAAGTACAGCAGAGATGTCAGTAACTTGAACTGAAGAGAGTAAATAAAGAGAAAATTTTAAAATTAGTAGAGGTCATTATAATAAAGAATCTGGGGGCTGGATGAACCATACAAAAGATAGTGTGCTTTCCTTGTATGTGGTTGACCCAGGTTTGATCACCAGCACTCCAAACGTTCTCCCATGAAAACAAGAGCCAAAAAGTAAAAATCAAAATGGGTTGAAACTGGAGTGATAGTACAGCAGAAGGGGCACTTGCCTTGTATGTGACCAACCTGGGTTTGACGCCGGCAACACTATATGGTCCCTTGAGAACTGAGTCAGGAGTAAGCCCTGAGTACCATGGGGTGTTTCCAAAAACTAACAAAATTTTAGTGTCTCAAAAGAACTATTATATTACTGTATTCTACAGACAAATTCTCTCATGGAAAGTACAGAAATGTTTCATGGTTTTATCATGATGAAAGTTTTGAGTGGAAAGAATTAATTTTGGAAGTTATAATAAGACAGTTAACTTTCACAAAGAAACCTTAATCCTGTTGTAAACCTATATCCCAAGGGAGTTAGTTTGATGATTTATAAAGAAACAACCAGTGTAGTTTTTAGTTCAGAGTCACTCTGTTAAATGTATCAGTAACTTGAGATACTAAAAAGCAAAGTGAGTAATTATAATCTATAAGCTACTACTTTCTAAATGTGCAATACAGTCTTTGTAGATGAAAGTAGAATTAATTATCCCAATCGTATTTACCTTGACTTCTAAATATGTAACCCAAGTGCTCCGAAACACCAGGCAGCTTAGATCTGTAAAGTAAGATTTAGTGGTAATTAAAAAATAATCTGTTAGTTATATTCATTTGAAAACTACCTGTAGTGGATTGGTGTTGATTTCTCGAAAGTAATTCCCTGCCTTCTCTTTCAGTGTCCTGACTAGAAGTGTGTTTGTGATGATTTTTTAATCAAGTTTGCTTTTGAAGTCTTTTTTTAAATAGATTTTCATCTTGGTATTAATGAGTGATTTCTTTTTTTTTTTTTTTTGGACTCTGTAAAGATTACTAGGGGGACACAGGGACCAGCCACAAAGATGCTTGGTCTGTGAAACTAATGTTACAGTGCTTGTCCGAGGATGTGATCCTGCTCAGGCTCTGTGGACTGGAACCATCATGGCTACACTTAGTACTGTGGGAAGCAGTGCAGTGCAAGGATCAGTTTGGAAGCCTCTGCCAGCACCCCAATGGGAAGTGCATGCTGTATCTTCTGATTGCTTAATTCATGTGTCTGATTAAGGAAGTAATGGCACTAGCTCCAAACCTTCACTGTCCTCTTTTTTACTTAGTTCACTTATGTGGGAGAAAACACTAAGACTCACCTATACTGTACACTCTCCCTCTTTTTGCTTTCCAGTGAGCAGAAATTGGAGAAAATACATGGAGTAAATTTTTTGCTGACTATTTACATAAATTACAATTTATCTTATGAAATGAATATGAGTTAACATATATTTGCTTTTATTAGATTAGTCATACGAGATGCTTGACACACCTTAGATGACAATTGCAATAAGTTCAATGTATTTCCATTCAGAACTATGCCCTGTTTATGTGTAATAAAATATTACATTTTTTACAATCCACAGTGTGTAAGAAAGGGAAGCGAAAAGAGAGAAAATGTTACATTTTTTAAATAGAAATACTGCATTTGACAAGACTGTATGTTATATTTAAATAAATTTTAGAAGGACAATGTTGATTGAATGTTTACATACGCAAATTGTAAGCATTTATGACTATATCTATTTTATATTTATCGGAGTTAAATTATTTGGTTTCAAATAGCAAATTATGTTTTATCCCTGGTACCAGAAATTTGTTAATTCATCACTGTAATACATCACTTTTAGTACAACTTTCTCCAAGTCTTAAAAGAATGGTTAAGCTAAAAGTAGTAATTTATGAAGAAAACTATTAGGCTTGAAAACCAGGATCAAATGAGGAGAGCACTGGTGATTGAACAGATAATAAATACTTTTTATTGCTTCTCAGCCTCTGGCTAAGATCAAGTTAAAAACATTTTTGTCACAAACTGTGAAAATGCTGTTGGAGTTGCTGAGCAGCTCACTGTCTTTGTAGAACACTGAATTCTAAGTCCCAGTTATCTGCAGAAATGCTTTAATATTATGTTACAGGTAGTACATTTTTACTAGCAAATCAGAACTGACTTGTCCGTAATAGCACAGTCTGCACAGGAATAAAAGATAAGGAATTTTGTGCCATTTGCCTAAAATACCTATAAGCAGAATTTAGCCTTTTTAAGTGAGGGCATATCCAGAACACGCTATTAAATGACTAGCCTCAATTTAAAAACAAAAACTAGGAAAACCCCCACAAAAATATGGATACCTATCACCCACAGAAAAGAGAAGAGAACTGGGTGCCAGAGCGATAGTATAATAGGTCGGACATTTGCCTTGCACACAACTCACCCAGGTTCAGTACCCAACCCTCTGTTTGGTCCCTAACCACTACCAGTAATAATTTACTGGTAGTGCTAGGAGTAACCCCTGAGCATCACTGGATGTGGCCTCAGCCCCCTTCCCCCCAAAAAAATGCAACAGAGGAGAAAAATAATTTAAATATTCCAAAAGAGAAAGAGGAGAACAACACATGATGAAAAATAGCAAATACACGGTGGTTTTTAAATCTAACTACAGAAATAATGTATTTAATGGTAAGTGATTCAAACAGTACAATTAAAAGACAGATATTATTGGATTAGTGGTTTCTAAATATTGATTGAGACCCTTTCAAGGGGGGTTTATTGTCCCGTACAAATTTCATGAGTGTTTGGTCAATTTCTTTGAAGAATGTCATGGGTATCCTTACAGGTACCGCATTGAATCTATATAAGACTCTAGGAGTATTACCATTTTGACAGTGTTAATTCTCCCAATCCATGAGCAGGGAATGTGTCTCCATTTCCTCATGTCCTCTTTATTTCTTGAAGCAGTGTTTTGTAGTTTTCTTTGTACAAATCCTTTACATTCTTAGTTAAACTAATTCCTAGGTATTTGATTTTCTGTGGCACAGTTGTGAATGGGATCGTTTTCTTAATATTCTCTTCTTCCCTTTCGCTATTTGTATATAGGAAAGCCATTGACTTTTTTTTTTTATTCCCAAATTTTATTACACCACTTTTAGACATACAATTGCAAGATGCTCATGTAAAGTTTTGGTTCTACAGTGTTCCAACACTCATCCCTCCACCCGAACCCATCTCCCATCACCAATGTCCCCACCTCCCCTCCCCTCCCACACCCTCAACTACTTGGTGGGCTCTGTATGTCCTTTCTCTCCTCTCTATCTCTCCCTCCCGCCTAACTTTCCTATACATTGTAGAATGCAGTACATTAAAGGACACAACTGTTTCCACTAGTTTGATGGACTGCGTGGCCACCTCGACTTAGGGGCCTCATGGTCACCTCTGGACAGCGAAGGTTTTGCTCTGTTAATCTGGTCTTGAGGTAGCCTCCCAGCATCTGCACAGCAAAGGTGGCGGCTAGTGTGGTGGGCGAAGTTTCATCCGGCTGCTTCCGGGACCTCCCATAGGTGATGGGCCCACTCCCAAAACCCATCTGTCCTCCTGGGAGCCCCAAGGTCAGCTAAGCCTGGGGAGAGCCGGGTTCCAGCTTCCCCAGCCTCGTTTGAGACTGCATGCTATGGTTGCGCCATTGACTTTTGGGTATTGGTTTTGTACCTGCCACTCTTCTAATAGGAATCTGTTGTTTCTAGGAGCTTTTTTGGTAGATAGTTTAGGGTTCTCTAGGTATAATATGTCACCTGCAAATAGTGATAGCTTGTAGATTTAGAATGACTGCATTCATATATACCAGTGTTCTACTAATTGTTGGAATAGTAACGCCAGACTAGAACTGAGCATTGAATGTAGGCAAAGGCATATCCATGGTCACTCCTAAATATATGTATGGCAAGCCACAATGTGTAAGAGATGGGAGATAGGGAGAGAGAAGAGGAAGAGTGCCTGCTTCTATAGAGGCAAGCTGGGGGTTTGGGAAGAGGTTCTGGGGACGTTGGTGGTGGGAAATATGCACTGGTGGAGACATGAGTGCTGCAAACATAATCATGAACAGCTTTTTAAATGTCTATTTCACAGTGTTATGATAATACAAAATTAAAAACATAAACCCACAAAAATAAAATTAAAAAATGAAAATTGAGACCCAAGTGTATCATGTATCTAAGAATCCCGCTTACATGTAAATTCAAAAGTTAAAAAAAATCTTTGGACAGGATTATACTGTGCTGGCTGTATGTATATAAAAGACAGCTGGAGTGACTATTAGATATGTTACATTTTAGTACAAAAAGATGTCATAATAATAAAGGAATTCTTTTATTAACAGTTTATTTTTTTAATTTTAATTTTAATTTTTTTATTAAAACACCACGACTTACAGAGTTCTTCGCGAGTGCAGTTGTCACAAGCATTCATTGTTCAACACCAGTCCCACGACCAGTGTCCCCCTACCGCCATCAAATGCTACCACCCCACCCACTCCCCTATTCCCACACCAGCTCCCATAACTGGCTGCAACCACATTGATCATTGCAACATCTGTATGGGAAAGGTCCTGGCATAGATGTGGCCCTCAGGGTGATTTTGTTAACAAAGCATGCGGCCGCTTCACAGTGCACTAGAGGAGGAAGCTGAGGTATTTGTGTGTCTGGTCATTCTTCCTGGAGTCACTGATATGTCCTGGTTCATGGTCAGTTGTGAATGGCGTCTATGCAGCTTACAGTCACGCCCAGTGGGTCATCGCAGGTGGAGGGGGATGAGAGGAGCGACATCAGCCCCTCCCCCCCCAAGTCCAAGCCCAACCAGCGCACGCATAGCAACCCACCTGTTTGCTGGTCTTGGAAGCGATGATGAAGCTGGCCAGGGAAGGAGCCAGTTTCCCCCCTTTTTTTGCTTCCAGGGCAGCTCTCCGCAGGCAGGAATTGTAGCAGAGATGCTACCTGGTCAGTATTAGATGACATCTGTGAGGCTCCTGGTCATTGGAGGTGAGGGGGAATGAAGGGAGGGGCCTCAAGCCCAGTTGGCACGCCCCCAGCAACCCCTGTGTTTACTCACCCTAGACGCAATAATGAAGTTGGCCAGTTTATTAACAGTTTAATTGTGTAGTTTCTAATTAAATGAAACAGAAACACAAAATTGTTGAACTCACACTATCTCAGTAACTGATAGAACCAGTAGAAAGAATATAAACCTAAAATTATGATGTTTCAGATAGAAAAACAGAAAAATTGGAGTACCCCTGAATTAGGCAAAACTATTGTAGGTGCAATCCCCAGAAAAGTCAGTTTGCCTTTACCTTAATTAAGTTTTTTTTTTTTTCAAAAGGCACTGGTAGGAGAATACAAAGACAGGCCACAAATGAAGGAAATGCTTGAATCTAGAATTTATGTTGTTCTTTCAAAAGTTAATAACAAAATAATCCAGCTGCGAAATGGGCAAAAGTCTTAGATATATTATTAGCTAAAAAGCTATACAGGTGGCCAGTAAGCATATGAAAACATTAAACATCATTCATCATTAAAGAACTGCAGATATTGCATTTTCCACCTTTGTGACTAGTGTTTTCAAATATCAGGTATTATTCATTATAAAAATAACAGATTGTAAGAGGACTGTGTGTTTAATTTGTGTTCTTTTTTCAGTTTTATGCTGTAAGTGACTTAAATCTATGGTGTGTCCATTCTTTTCAAAAGTATTTCTTAATAGCACTTAATTGTAATGATTTCTCACATCTAATTCTTTCATGATTTGATAAGTTAATTTTTATATTTATATTTCTCAGTACATGATTATAAGATAGTCTTTCGGCCTCTGCCAGTACACATTTGTGTGGTCAGCAAGCCACACCCCTGCAGATTGAGGCCTAAGCATAATCAGTAGCATGGGACCCCACTTCTTGCTACAGTAGATCTCTGCCCTCTGTCTGCTTCATGGCCTGTGCTCTGTCACCCCAGAACTCAAGCCCAGACGACTCTTAAATCCACCTTGGCATAAATTCACCAGTGACTGGCTGGTAGTTGTTGGGCATTAAACCAATGCCTTGTTGCTACCAAGACCTATTTTAACTTACTGTCACATCACGGACCAACCTCTAAGGACTGAAACCCCAGGTTCAACATTGGTGCTACAGCTGCAGGTAGTGCCAGGCATTCACTGCCAAATTCCCAGTTACTGCTCAAGCTTGCTTGATTTGGAGCCTCAGTGGGATAGGAACCTCGCGACTTCCTTTACAGGTCTATAGCTTCTATCTATGCCCTTAGGGTGCACCAGATGTAATGGAAAGAAAGGGATTCCTCTACACTGATGGAGTGAGACAGTGACCTGCAAAGGATTTTGAACAAAATAGATGTATGCAAACTACCTGAAGTTGTTCGAAAAAGAATCCTAATTATGTTCACTGAAATGAAATGGAAGTAAATGTCAGTAGAGAAGGAAAGTATAGTGGAAATTTTGAAAAAGTTCAAACACACCAGAGAGCTAAGGTATATGGTCACTGGTTGGGGATAGCTCAAAGGATAGGAGTGTATCTGCTTGCATTCACATGTGCCTTTATTCAGTCCCCCGTGACCAGGTGCCCAACTTCTCTGCACTTCCAGGAAGTAGTCCCTTGGTTAAAAAGACTAATAATAGGTTCAGCAGCAGAATGGGAGAAGTCAATGAGCATGAAGTTAAAGTAGTGGAAACAATCTAGAAAGACCAGCAAAAAAAAATTCAGAGCAATGAATATCACTTGATCACTTGACATCCTGTTATTCGTCAATTTGCTCCAGCGGGTGCCAGTAACGTTTCCATTTGTCCCTGTCACGTGCCAGTGTAGCACAATGGCATCTGCTTGTTCCAGTCATACGAAGAGCCTCAAACCATTTGTTCAGAGTCTTGACGAAGAAGTCTGACCATCTTGTAGGTGGGTGGTCACGTGATCTTTTGACATCCGTGGGATCCAGTCAGTAATGACTCTTGTCCACCGTTCGTCTCCAAATCGTATTACATGTCCAGCCCATCTGATTTCCAACACCTTGGGAAGCGAGATAGCGTCCCTGATTCTTGATTGTCTGTGGAGGTCGGAACTCTGTATTCCTTCTCTCACTTGAGTGAGACATGATATTCCAAGCATAGCTCTTTCGATTCCTCTTTGGGAAACCCAAATAGCATTCTCATCCTGCTTTTCGTAGGGCCCAGGTCTCTGAGGCATATGTTAATGCAGGGAGAATGGTGAAGTCAAAGGGATGTGCCCAGAGCCAGAGGTTCTTTGTCCTTTTAGCTATTTCTTCAGTGCTCTTGAAGGCATTCCATGTATTCATTGAAGCAATGAATATATGTGTATTAAAATCATGGACAACATTCACATTATTGGGTTTCCAGGAGAAAAGAATTATTATTTAAAGAAAAAACTTGTCAACATCCCATATTCAGGAAGCTCAAAGAGTTCCAAATAGACCCTAACAAGATGCATTATAAATAAAAGGTCAAAAACCAAGAGTCTAAGAAGGGTGGAGATGTAGCTCATCAGTGTAGACTACTTGCTTTGCATGTGTGAGTCACTGAGTTTGCTCCCCAACACCTCAGAACAAGCCCCCCCCCACCCACAAATTCTAAAAAGCAGCATGAAAGAAACAATCCATTAAGACCTTTGTAGTAGGTTTCTTCACTACTATGTTAGCAGGCCAGAGGGAGTGCAGGGGGACCTAGAGTATAGAATGGATAAGAATGCCTGACTCAATTAGATTTGAATAAAGAGCTTTTCAGACAAGCAATAGTAAAAGAATTTATTCCTAAGAAACTACCTTGCCAATAAAAACTAAGAAAAGCAACAAACAGGAACAGCAACCACAATATGTGGGAGAAGATAAATAAAGAGACTCTTTAATTTCCAAGTTTAATGATTCTTTTTATCTCAGGTCTGCTTAGAGAAATTTAAATATATGATACCCTATTTCTCAGGTCTAAAATTTATGTTCAGTTCTTTTAAAATAATATAAAGCATTTTGGGATTTTCTAGGTTATCTCATTTGATTAAGTATTAGTCGTTCTCAAAGCAGATAGGTTGGTTTCTAAATTTATAAGTTCAGTATGCTTTTTAAATTTATTTTCAGGGTAGTTTCTAATGATTTTTTAAAGAAACCTTTTAAAATGTGTTTTAAAAATTACCCTCTTGTGAATCTGCATGTCATTAGGGGAAGCTGAATTGTGGTTCTTATAATCCTTTTTAAAAAGTTGGAAGACTTTTTAAGATTATCCTTTTTCCTTGCTGCCCTTCCTCTTCTCTTCATTGGTGTGCTGACTGAGGGTTGTTCACATACCTGGCTCTGGTGCTTGAACTTTTCTTTAACTGTAGTGCTTAGCAGGGATCACACATTAGGTTGTGCTTGCACACACATGCTTCACCATAGTTTGCACTCTTGGTTTGGGGCACACAAGTCATGGCAGTGGTGATTGCATGGGGTGCTATGATATTTTGCACATCTTACTGCTACTCCTAGAACTTGTAGATCTTTTTAGTTGTGATATGACGGGTACATGGGGGATTTGCCCCCATGTTTGTGGCAGTCACATGTGCCTGTGGTGTGGCAGGGAAATCATTGTGACCCTGGAATCAGACAGAACTGCAAGGATTGTTCTCGAGGATTGGGGATTTAAATTCACAACAGGCATTGGGAGCAGCTGTGCTTGGTATGTGCTAATAATGCAGGCCTTTGGAAATCCCTTAATGTTGAGGGAATGTTTGGCGTGAGAATTTGTTTTGGTTTCTGACAGTGATAACTCACTTCATTTCTCTTTACTCCTTTTAAACTCTTTTTGTTTATTTTGTTCCCCCACACTGTTTATTTTGCTTTTATTATTGTTGATTTTGTCCCTTAAATGCCTTATTTTGACTTTCTGCTTAACTGGAGCATATTATATTCTTTATTTTCTAGGTTCTTGAGGTGGAAATTTGGATTATTGATTTGAAAATATTTTGTTTTAGTTTTCTTTTTATTTATTTATTTTGCTTTTTGGGATGATGCTCAGGAAATACTACAGGCAGTGCTGTGGGGACCATGTGGGATCCCAAGGATTGAATTCTGGTTAGCCATGTGCAAGGCAAGTGCCCTACCTGCTGGACTATCACTCTGGCTCCCAGATTTGAAAATATTTATTTTTAAAAATGTCCAAAAAATGGATTGGTGTTAGAACATTATATTACTCAGGCTGAATAATGAATAACTTTTTAACGGTTAGTCATGTTGATTAAAATAATACAAATATAAAAGCAAGCATTTAATACTATAATTTGTAAAACTTTTGTTTAAAATATTTAATAATTATAGCACCACAGAAAATCAGATACCTAGGAATAAGTTTAACTAAAATGTAAAGGACCTTTACCAAAAAAACATACAAAATGCTGCTTCAAGAAATGAAAGAGATGGACTGGAGCGATAGTCCAGCGGGTAGGGTGTTTGCCTTGCACGCGGCCTGGGTTCGATCCCCCAAGCACCGCCAGGAGTAATTCCTGAGTGCAGAACCAGGAGAAACTCCTGAGTATTGCTGGGTGTGACCCAATAAAGCAAAAAATAAAATAAAATAAAATAAAAGAGGATGTGAGGAAATGGAGACACATTCCCTGCTCATGGATTGGGAGAATTACATTGTCAAAATGGCAATACTCCCTAGAGCTTTATACAGATTCAGTGCAATCCCTATAAGGATACCTATGACATTCTTCAAAGAAATTGACCAAACACTCCTGAAATTTGTATGGAATAATGAACTCCTGCATATAGCTAAATCAATCCTTGGGGAAAAGAAGATGGGAGGCTTCACCTTCTCCAACTTCAAACTGTACTACAAAGCAGTAGTAATGAAAATGGCAAGGTATTGGAATAGAGACATGGAATAGGACTGTAGATCTATGGAACAGAACTGAATTTCTTGACACATAGTCTCAAATATATGTTCACTTAATCTTCAATATAGGAGAAAAAAATATTAAGTGGAGCAATAAAATCCTCTTCAAGTGGTCCTGGGAAAACTAGGCAGCTACATGTAAAAAAAATGAACTTAGACTTCTTTCTGACACCATGCTCAAAAGTCAGATCAATATGTATTAAACATCTCAGCATCAGACAAGAATCAATCTTTAAGGTACATTGAAGAAAACATAGGCCAAACCCTCTATGACATTGAAGCTAAGGGCATCTTCAAAGACATTTGAAACGCCACTGACAAAGCAAATGGAAGCAAAGATAAACGTGGGGTTATGTGAAACAGAAAATCTTCTGCACCTATAAAGAAACAGTGGCCATGATACAAAAGACAGCCTATAGAATAGGAAAAGACTATTTACCCAATGCCCATCTGATAAGGGGTTAATATCAAAGATATACAAGACACTAGTAGAACTTTATAAGAAAGATTCAACCCCATTAAAAAAAAATAAGAAATGGGCAGAAACTTCAAAGAAGAAATTTGAATCGCCAAAGGCATATGAAAAGTGCTCTTCATCATTAATCATCAGGGAGATGCAAATCAAAACAATGTGAGATCATCTCACACCACAGACTGGCAAACATCCAAAAGAACAAGAATGACTGGTACTGGTGTGGATGATGGAGAAAGGGACTCTCATTCACTGTTGGTGGGAATGCTGACTTGTCCAGCCATTTTGGAAACAATATGAACATTACTCCAAAAACTAGCTATTGAACTCCCATTTGACCCAGCGGTTCCACTCCTGGGAATATACCCTGGAGACCCAAAACACACAGCAGAAATACCATATGCATTTCTATATTCATCACAGCACTATTCACAACATCCAGAATCTGGAAACAACCTGAGTGCCCCAGAAGACTGGATCAAGAAAGTATAATACATTTACACAATGGAATACTATGCAGCTGTCAGGAAAGATGAAGTCATGAAATTTGCCTACAAATGGATGGACATGGAGATTATCATGCTAAGTGAAATTAGACAGAAGGAAAAGGACAAATATAGAATTATTCATTTGTGGGATAGATATAAATATATACCAGTGTTTTAATTGTTGGAAATGGTAATGCCAACCCAGAACTGATCATTAAATGTAGGCAAAGAGATATACATTATAACCCTTAAATGTATGCCACAATGTGTAAGAGAAGGGGGTAGGGAGAGAGAGAAGAGGAGGCAAAGTGCCTGCTATAGAGGCAGGTTGGTGGAGAAATGGGTGCTGGAACACTATATGACTGAAACCCAATCATGAACATCTTTGTAATTGTATATCTGTGGTATAAAAAAATCTAAAAATGTTAAAAATATTTCCTGATTGTTTTTGGGAAACAATGGGATATGTATGCTGTTTAATTTCTGACTATTGCAGAATGTACTGTGATATTTTTGTCATCAGTCTACAGTTTAATTCTATTATGTTCAGAGATTATATTTTTCAGAACACAAAAATAAAAGCATCAGATTCTGTACAGTAAAGAATAAAAATACATATAAGGAGTTATTAAAAACATTAATGAGCATCAGGGGGAGGTAACGGAAGTGTCACACTGAATTTAATACTTGGCACTGAATAACCTTTTGGAGTATTGCCAGGGTTTTTTTGGTCTTATAGCACTGCTGGACCCAAGTACCAATCCACACCGCTAACCTGAGAATAACTAGGAGTTGTCCCTGTAAAAATAATAACATTCTATTGTGTAACCTAAATTATATATTACAACAGGATCAGGGAGATAACTCAAGGGGATGAATGCCAGCTTTGCATGTTGAGTCCCCAAACATCGGTGCTCCTGAGCTCTTCTGGTTGTGGCTTAAAACAAACACACAAAATTCTTGCAATAGAGTTTTACAATATCACAGCCGATGTGGCCCCAAAACAGAACAAACAAAAATACATTAAGTAGGTCAAAAGGCATATGAAAAAATGCTGATCATCACTAATCATCAGGGAGATACAAATCAAAACCACAATGAGATATCATCTCACACCTCAGAGACTGGCGCATATCCAAAAGAATAAGAACAACAAGTGCTGGTGTGGATGCGGGAAAGGGAACTCTCATCCATTGTTGGTGAGAATGTCAACTGGTACAGCTTTTTTGGAAAACAATATGGACATTGCTCCAAAGACTAGACATTGAGCTCCCATTTGATCCAGCCATACCACCCCTGGGAATATACCCTGGGCAGCCAAACACACACAGCGGAAACACCATCTTCACTTTTATTTTCATAGCAGCATTATTCACAATAGCCAGAATTTGGAAACAACCAGAGTACCCGAGAACTGATGACTGGAAAAAGAAACTGTGGTACATCTATACAATGGAAATACTATGTAGCTGTTAGGAAAAAATGAAGTTACGAAATTTGCCTATAAGTGGATGGACATGAAGAGGATCATGTTGAGTGAAATTAGCTAGAAGGAGGACAGATATAGAATGACTGCATTTATTTGCATTAAACACACACACACACACACACACACACTATGATACCAATATCTAAGGCCAGGCAAAACATGGATCAAGAGGTCTTGTCAAAGGTGGAATCTACCAGAAATGTGTGGGAGTCAGAGGTTAGGTAAGACAGAAAGCAGCATGCTAATAATTGTCAAAAGTGATATCAGTCTAGAACTGGGTATTGGGTACAGGCAAAATTATACACATGATCACTTGATCACTTGAATCCCGTTATTCATCGATTTGCTCGAGTGGGTGAATATTCTTTCAGGTAACTGGCACCCACTCGATACACATGATAAGCTTTAAATGTATGTATTGCAATCCTCAATGTGTAAGAGAAGGAAGAGAGAAAAAGAGAAAAGATATAATCTGCCATAGAGGCAGACTAGGGGAGGGGGGGGGAATCAGGGACATTGGTGGTGGGAAGAGTGCTCTGATGGATACTGGAACACTGTATGATCGAAACCCAAATATGAACATCTTTGTATATCTTACAGTGTATAGCAAAATATTAAAAAACACATTAAATACATTAAATGCTATGAAACGGAGCAAGGGAAAGCCTTGTCAACAAGTGGTGCTGGGAAAACTGGGTAGCTACGTGTAAAAAAAATGAATTTGGACCTCTGTCTAACACCTTGCACAAAACTCAGATCAAAATGGCTCTGTTGGAGGGATGGGTACTGGAACACTGTATGATCAAAACCCACATGAACATCTTTGTAATTGTATATCTTGCGATGTATAATAAAATATTAAAAAAATATTAAATATATTAAATGCTATGAAATGGAGCAAGGAAAACCTCGTCAACAAGTGGTGCTGGGAAAACTGGGCAATCACGTGTGAAAAAATTGAATTTGGATCTCTGCCTAACACCTTGCACAAAAGTCAGATCAAAATGGATCAAAGATCTCAATATCAGACCTGAATCCATAAAATACATTGAAGGAAACATAGGAAAAATCCTCTACAACATTGAAGATAAAGGCATCTTTAAAAATTAAACACCACTAACAGAGCAATTGGAAGCAAAGATAAACATATGGGAATACATGAAGCTAAAAAGTTTCTGCACCTCAAAAGAAACAGTGAACAAGATACAAATATAGTCCACAGAGTGGGAAAGAATATTCACCCAACACCCATCTGATAAGGGGTTAATATCCAGGATATATCAGGCACTGGTAGACCTTTACAAGAAGAAACCAGCTAGAAGAAGAGAAATTCTTCTTGAAGAAATTCTGTTGGCCAAAAGGCATGAAAAATGTTCATCACTAATCATCAGGGAGATGCAAATCAAAACAACAATGAGATATCATCTCACACTATAGAGACTGGCACATGTTCAGAGAGCAAGAACAAGTGCTGGCGGATGCGGGGTAAAGGGGACTCTCATCCATTGTTGGTGGGAATATGGACTGGTACAGCCTTTTGGGCAAATAATATGGACATTCCTCAAAAAAATAGAAATTGAGCTCGCGATTTGACCCAGCCATACCACTCCTGGGAATATACGCTGGGAAGCCAAAAACACAGCGGAAACACCACTTGCACTTCTATGTTCATAACAGCACTATTCACAGTAGTTAGAATCTGGAAACACTCAGAGTGTCCAAGAAAAGATGACTGGATAAAGAAACTGGTACATCTACACAATGGAATACTATGCAGCCATTAGGAAAAACGAAGTTATGAAATTTGCCTATATATGGATGGACAATGAGAGGATCATGCTGAGTGAAATTAACCAGAAGGAAAAGGAAAGATACAGAATGACTGCGCTTTATTTGTGGGATATAAAAAATAGCATGATACCAATATCAAGGCAAGGCAAAACATGGATCAGGGAAGTCTTGTCAGTGGGTGGAATCTACTGCAAGTGGGGAGTTAGAGGTTAGGTAAGACAGGGAAGGGAACAGTGTGCTAATAATTGTTGGAAATGATAATACCCGCCTAGAACTGAACACCTAATATAGGCAAAGGGATATACATGATAACCTCTAAATGTAGGGGAAGGGAATCAGGGGACATTAGTGGTGGGAAGTCGGCACCAGTGGAGGGATGGGTGCTGGAACACTGACTGAAACCCAATCATGAACATCTTTGTAGTTGTATATCTTATGGTGTATAATAAAATATTAGAAACAAAAATAAAATCCAATGTCAATGTATATTTAAAAAATAAGTAAAAGTATAAACAAAAATGAAGTCAGGTGATATTAAGCTGATATTTAGTATTTGTTCATTGTTAATCTCTGTTAATTTTGAATTTTACATGTCTAAATTTAAAATAGATTTTGTCACATTTTCTCTTCATGCACTTTGTATGGAGTCAGTATTTTAGTGTACATACCTATAGTCTTATAGAAACTAAACATATTGACACCAAATTATAAAATGCTCCAGTCATCCAAAAACATTTATTTTTTTACTTACTACAAAGTCAAAATTCATGATTATGCACAAATTATGCTCATATGAACCTATACTTTGCTGTTTTATTTGTTGGCATAGATAATAAAGTAATATAAGTGTTTTGTCTATAGGTAAATATAAATGAGTGTGCTTTTATATTGGACATGTTTTGGTTTATTTTAAAATAGATGACACTTGGAAAAAGGAATGATAAGCTAGAATGATAAACCCATATTAGAACTTCTAACTTAAAGATATGGCTAAAGTAGAGCACATCATTTTAATCTTAGTTGTCTGGGGCTCGAGAGATAGTACATACAGCATTTAGGATGCTTGCCTTGCAAGCAACTGGCCTGGGTTTAATCCCTGACAACCTATAAGGCCCCCAGGTTTGCCAGGACTGATCCCTAAGCACAAGTCCAGTAATAAACCCTGATCACAGCCAGGGGTGACCCCCAAAACAAAACAACGCATTAAATATTATGTAGTCTTAAAAGGGATAGTAAAAAAAAAGGTGAATTTAAGTACATATTGCTGATATTTAGTATTTCTTTGTTGTCTGTATTGATGATTGGTTAAATTGTGAAAAAATATTTCCTTAGTGGTCTGTTGGCAGGGAAAAAATGTCAACGGAACATCTTTCAATTTCCTTTGAGAAGAATATCTCTTTAGGTTAAAGAATGAGACAAATATTTAGTGTATTGTATTTTAATATATTAATGATATATACACCAAATGCCTATGTATTTTTGTTTTCAGAGTTGGAGGGTTATTCGGCATATTAATGTCTTATTGATAATGGCAGAACATCCACCACTGCTGGATACAACTCAGATTTTAAGTAGTGATATTTCTCTTCTAACTGCCCCTATTGTAAGTGCAGATGGAACACAACAGGTAAGAAAAAGGAAATATTTACTTTCTTACATCTAGTACACGTAGAATTTTAAATAATGAAATCTACTATAGTGGGATCCTGTTAATTCATATTTCAAAAATCCAGTTTAAAATGTTTTATTTTCATAAGATGATTTTATATAATGAAACTTAGAAATACCTTCTAAAATATAATGCTTTATTAATTTTATTTATATTTAGTTACTACTGAAGTTTTATTTTCAGGACTAAGTACTAGTCCTTGAATATTTTTAACTAAGTTTAACTTTGTGCATAATGATTGTTATAAATAGTTCAAATCTTTATGGAATTGTGAGTTATGTGATTAAATGATGACTTACGTTACATAATAGTGTAACTACTTTTTTTTCCTATTCTCCTCACCAGACTTCCTGCTCCCTAAAGCAAGTACATGGTTCTTTGAAAATTCATGCATTTCCTTTGTCTTATCCAGGACTTAATAGAGTTATGCAGTTTCATTGATTTTGCATTTCCCCAAGTATATTAAAGCAATGAGAATGATAGCTTTTATAAAAGTACCTCCTATGTACCAAGTAATCTTAATTTTCACATCTACCTTATATGTTAGAGATTTCAATATTTTAGACCAGGAAACAGAGTAAGAATAGAGTACATAAAAATTAAGAGAAGAAACATGAATGTAAAAACATTACACTAAGAATATGCTCTTGTCTGTTTAATACATTCAGCAATATATAAGATTGTACCTGTTTTGCCGTTGAGACAAAATGAGAATCGCATAGCTTTTCCTCCTTAGTCATTCCTCATGCTGTCCTGGAAAACTGAGGAAACAAATACTCAGTTTGTTGTTTTACAGGTTTGCAATCTGTAGTAGACAATTAAAACTTGCTTTAGGGTCTGGAGAAATAGAGCAGGGGTTGGGGCCGGAGCGATAGCCCAGCGGTAGGGTGTTTGCCTTGCACACGGCCGGCACATACCGGCCTGAGTTCGATCCCCGGCATCCCATATGGTCCCCTGAGCACCGCCAGGAATAATTCCTGAGTACAGAGCCAGGAGAAACCCCTGAGCATTGCCGGGTGCGACGCAAAAAAAAAAAAAAAAAAAAAACCGGGTAAGAGCAGCCAGCCAGGTGTATTCCAGAGGACTGCATTTGGTCCTTAGCACTGCTGAGGCAGAGCCAGGAGCAAGAGCAGAGCGCCGTCAAGTATGAAAGAAACAGGAGACTTGTTTGTAAGATTAGGAGTTATGTTAATTTTGTTACTGAGAAATCTGATGTGATTGGCTTGAATTCTGTATATTTCTGGCTTCATTTGGGGGAGGGGGCAGGTACAGCGGAAGTGATCACAACTTACTCCTGGCTCTGTGCTCAGAGATCACTCACTCCTGATGGTGCTAGGAGAGCATATACAATTCTGGGGATTGAACCTGGGTCAGCTGCATGCAAGGCAAATGCCCTACCTGCTGTACTAATCTCTCTAAACCAACGGAATATTTCTGTTTTGTATTAACACAAAATCAAGTACATCCCGGGTTTTGGGGTGTGTGTGTGTGTGTGTTTCAGTAGCTTTAGCAGCATTTCTCTAACCTTGGTCAAACTTAAATCTATTAAGGTACAAAATTCCCCATTCCCCACACCATCACCTTTACCCCTCCACTTCTCCCCTGCCCATTGGCCGATATATACTCATTTACTTTGGCAGTCTGGGAGTGTCTCCACTTATCATTGTTGACTCATGCTGATGACTGGTTGCAGATTGATTATGGGATAGTGCATAAGTAGTTAATTATATAAATGTTAGTTAAATAGTTAATTATATAAATGTATTTGCTATAGTGTGTTGTCTTTTAAAGGGAAAGCAGCAGTCTAAAATACAGCCTACTAGTACTCTGAAATATTTTTGTCTTTTCCCAAATTCTGTTGGCAGTCTCAGAAAATAAAAAAAAAACAGTGTACCATTGTAGCATGAATCAGAAATGGTATAGATGATACTAAGGAATGGATTGAAATAGATCCTTTCAAGAAAACTTTGAAGACTGGAGTAAACTCATTTGATCTAGAGGACAGGTTATTTTTGGTGGGGTTTTGGAAAACATTTCAAAAGGTGAAGTTAGTATAGATTTCTAACTTGGTTCTAACTTGTGGTGAGAGGACTTTGTCATTTGATAGGAAGAAAGGTGGATGCATGGTAAGAGGTGGGACATATTTAGATTTGGATGAACTTAGGTAGGTTATTATTTTTTCAGTTAATTGTTGCATGCTTGCTTCTTAAAAATAGGGGGCAGTATCTTAGGGTAGCTACAGCTGTGATGGCAAAATGAGCCACAAGGTACTGTGAAAATGTGCTGAATCTAAATTGTTTAGAAGAATTGAAGAAACAATAGATACATTAGTCAGGAACTTAATTGAACATGTTTCTAGTACACTTTTTAATTTTTTTTTGTGTGTTTTTGGGTCACACCCAGCAATACTCAGGGATTACTCCTGGCTCTGCACTCAAAATTAATCCTGGAGGTCCTTGGGGACCATATGGGATGCCAGGGATCGAACCGGTTGGCAGCGTGCAAGGCAAATGCCCTACCTGCTGTGCTGTTGCTCCAGGCACATAGTACCTTAAAAACTAAGAGATAGTTATGACGAGTACCTACTAAAATGTCAGTATAAGACTAAGAAACTGGGGCCGGAGTGATAGCCCAGCGGGTAGGGCGTTTGCCTTGCACGTGGCCGGCCCCCGCTGGCCCGGGTTCGATCCCCGGCATCCCATATGGTCCCCTGAGCACTGCCAGGAGTAACTCCTGAGTGCAGAGCCAGGAGAAACCCCTGAGCATTGCTGGGTGTGACCCAAAAATAATAAAAAAAAAATTAAATTAAAAAAGAAAGACTAAGAAACTGAACAAAAGGACAATTAAAGGGAAGGGGTCAAAAACTTGAAAACAAGCATTTAAGATTACATTATTATTATTATTATTATTATTATTATTATTATTATTATTATTATTGAAGTGACATGGCTACTGTTAATGTATATGGTGAATATTAGTGCATCTCCACCAACAAAGGCCGGAGACCCTCCACCACTGCCCCTGTGTCAGGGAAGCTACTGGGTCCCCCAACAGTGTCGGGAAGCGAAGTTCCCTTCTACCTCCGAAGCTGGCGGGAATGGATGAAGACGCAGGAATCCGATGCAGTTTTAAAATGCTTTACTTATCACAGGTTCAGGCATACAAGTCAGCAATAGAAAAAAACCGGTGCTTAGGATTCCCTGCTAGAACCCCAGCCACGTGGTAGGCCAAGATGGCGGCCACCACGTGTAAAGACCCTGTAGAGAGGAGACAAAAAACAAGACTCCCAAGAAGAGTGCAAACCCCAAAAGAGAGCCAAGAGAGAGAGGCCGAGAGAGAGAGCAGAGAGAGCGAGAGAGAGAACAAGAGAGCGAGAGTGCACGAGCGAGAGCGCAAGCAAGAGGAGAGAGAGAGAGAGAGAGAGAAGAGAGAGAGAGAGAGACCCCTTCAACTCAGACCTCCCACTATTATGGGAAGCAGGAAGGGTCAAATGCCCTTAGGTAATTTCTCCCAGCACCTCACCTAGGGCCTATTATATGCTAATGTTTTGAGCCAAGATCTGCCTGGAAATGCCTTTATAGGGTAGAGAAGGGGGTTTGTGAGATGGCATGCCTCTGTATCAAAGACTAATACTATTGCCAGTTAAATATTTCTCCAAGCCTTCACAAGAGTCTTGTCTACTTCACGGTATTTTTGTATTTTACTTGCCTTTGAGTTATCAGGGAGCCATGCTTGCTTGCTTGGAGGCAAACCGCATTTCTCTCTGGTCTAATTACTTAGAGATCCAACATGGCAAGGCAAATATGCTGGTAAGATCTAGCTAGTCCCACGATGATTGTGGTAGCATGAGAGAATATTTATACCAGCCAGTACAGAATACATGGCAAATAAACTGCCACATTTAGACTACCCCCTTATCTACGAAGTGACCTGCAGGAGACAATCCAGGGCAGATGGCAGAGGCTTTTAGGCTTTTAGGTGTCCTGCAATACCCCTGTGTCACCTATAACCAGGCTTACCACTTCTCCAAGGCCCCCTCCTACCTACTCACACTTTGTTTTTTGGGATTTTTTTTTGTAATATTTTGTTACACTACCTTGAGATATACAGTTAGAAAGATGTTCATATGTGGTTTTCAGTCATACAGTGTTCCAGCACCCATCCCATTTC
>JAJIBD010009043.1:0-44323 GCA_021461705.1 Cryptotis parvus | reverse complement strand
CTGGCAGCGGCTCCTCCCAACCTCCCAGCTTCATGTACGCTCAGCAGAGAGAGAGCCCCACGTGCAGGAGAAGCAACAGCCCGTGCCCTCACCGCCACCACCAGCTCCCACTCAAAACCCAAACCAGGTGAGGGCAGGGGTGGGGCGACTGATGGGAGGGAGGTGCCGAGAAGCAGATGCCTGTTACAGGGTCTGCATGCCCTGGGGTGGGAAAGCAGATGCCTACGGGTCTGTGAGCACCGCGGTGCAGGGAGCGGGGTTCCGTGTCAGGCTTAGGATCAGTGGCATAACAGTAAGAAAAGGCCTCTGTGCTCTGGGTGTGAGGGTGCTGGCCCCAGACTCAGGTGGAGTGAGGAGTAGGATTTGCCGGTCCTTCCCTTCTTCCCTGCTCCAGAAAAGGAGGAATGATGAGGTCATCTACAGTTGGTCCTGGCTGGCTACTTACCCCGCTTCCCGGATTCTGCCTTAATCTTCCCTCCCTCCCACTGGAGGGCCCAGCTGCAGATGAGCGTCCCAGCCCTGGAGCAAGCGTCACTTGAATGCCAGCCTCAGGAGCTGGGACTTCCTGGGAAGGGTGCTAGAACCTCGGGAGCCAGCTGGACTCCTGGTGGAATTGCTTATTTCTGCCCCTAGAGCCTAGAGCATTTGCCGAATGAACTCTGAGCTTGAGGTTTCCCCTTTTCCAAGGAACGCCCCCCACTCCAGACAATAGCTATGCTGATGAAGTCAGCGCCGGCCCTGAAAGTGCTGTGGTGTGTCTCTGGACTCGGGGCTGTTCTGCTAAACTAGTTCCCCTTCCAGCCTGTGGGGGAAATGTGTCAGGGACCCAGGAGCTGCCCGGCGAGGTGGAGCATGGTGCGGTGGTTAACGGTTTTGCCACAGAGATGTCTGTGCCCGTGTGTTTTGGTGAATTGTGTGTCAGATGGGGAAATCCATCCTGGGGGTGTCCTATGCTCAAGGTACAGTGCCTTGAGCAGCTCTAGGAGGACTTGCCCTTGCTGGATGGAAGCACTCCATGTCCTGTCCTGAGGTGTGGCCAGGCAGAGTGGACAAGGGGCACTCAGAGGGAACAGATCGATGGGGAAACAGAGGCAGAACCCACGTAAAATGGGAAAATGAGGGCGCAGGAGGAACTTAGGAAGCCTAAATTCTTCTAGGCTGGGGTGAAGGTGGGACATACTTAATCCTGATGGGTGGGCCAGGAGTTAGCTTTACGTCCCGGGGGTCCACATTCCTGGCACTAGAGGAGTTTCCATAGTGTAGTGGTTATCACATTCGCCTCACAAATCCTGGCACTATGGGGCTGAGAGAGTACAGTGGATAGGGCACTTGCTTTGCCTGTAGCTGACTCTGGTTCGATCTCCAGTGTCTCATTCCCTGAGCCCTGCCAGGAGGGATCTTCAAGCTCAGAGCCAGGAGTCAGCCCTGAGCACTGCCGGATATGGCCCCAAACCAAAGACCAGACAATGAAATCTCACCACTCACTACTTGCTAGCGCCTTCCCCAGCACCACAGGGTGTGGCCCTGACAGGGGAACCCGGATGCATTGTTGCTTCAGTCCCAGCATTGAACTGATTTGTTGGCTGAGCACCATTTGGGGAGCCGCTGCCAACCCCCAAAAGCGAACAGAAGCTTGCTGACAGGGCAGGAAAGAGCAATGAGAGGGAAAAACTATTGTTGATTGTTGTTGGTCTTGTTTTTGTTTATTTTTGAGTTTGGAGAAACACCTCATGGTGCTCAGGCTTATTCTGTGCTCAGGGATCACTCCTGGTGGGGCTCAGGGGACCGTATGGTGTGCCAGGGATTGAAACTGGGTCTCCCGTGTGTAGCCAACACCTTCCCCACCGCGCTGTCTCTCCAGCCCAGCGTAAAACTGAAGGCACCTGAGGGCTGGGAGATGAGAGACTTGTGGGCAAGACAAAAGCTGTCTGAAGGGGGAGAAGGGACTGAGGAAAGAACTGGCCTAACCGGCCTGAGAGCCTGCTAGCGGTGGCGACAATGCCCCACTTGGGTAGAGCCTTTCCAGCCAACAGTGTTGGGTGAGGGCAGTGGAGTGTGTGGGATGCCTCCTCGGCACTGACATATCTGTGAGGAGGGAAGTTGAGGCCCAGTGCTGAGGGCGCCTACAGAGAGCATCCCCTGGCCCTGTGGGGCTCTGGGGAATAGGAGGAGGAGAAAAAATGTTGCCTGGGTGTGTTCTTGATCCATTGTGGTGGCCAAATGAAGAAGTCCAGAAGGGGAAATGGCTGGGCTGGGACACGGAGGATACAGTGCCTTGAGCAGCTCTAGGGAGGACTTGCCCTTGCTGGACGGAAGCACTCCATGTCCTGTCCTGAGGTGTGGCCAGGCAGAGTGGGCAAGGGGCACTCAGAGGGACCAGATCGATGGGAAAACAGAGGGCAGAACCCACGAAAATGGGGAAAATGAGGTACGCAGGAGGGAAGAGGCCATGAGTGTCTTCAGGGGCGATTGGAGAACACAGACTGAGGTCAGGCCAGACGCTTGCCCAGGTAGAAGTGGTGGGTGGTTTGGGGTGACCTGGTGTTGGGGCAGATTGAGTGGTGGTGGGGGCTGAGAGGATGGAGTTGGAACTGAGCTTCTGCAAGATGGGCCATAGAGGCAGGACTGAGGGAAGGTCTGGCTGAGGGTGTGTGTGTGTGTGTGTGCATGTCGTGGCTGGGATATAATAGGGTGTGTGAGAGGGGTCTGTGGTGGGTGTGTGTGGCTGTGGTGAGGGTGTAGAGTGGGCTGTGTGTGAGGAATGTAGAGTGGGGTCTGTGGTGGGTGTGTGTGGCTATTACGAGAGTATACAGTGAGGTGTGTCTGTGGGAGGGTCTTTATGACTAGATGTAGTGAGGGTATATAATGGTGTGCCTCTGACGGGTCTGTGGTGGTGTGGGTGTGGTGAGGATGCAGGGTGGGGTGTGTGTGTGTGTGTGTGTGTGTACGCCATGGTGAGGGTGTATATGTTGTGTGGGGTTGGGAGATATTTTCAGTCAGGATACACCAGTTCAGGGGTGTTATGTGATGGTTTGATGATATCTTGAGGGGCAGTGAATGAGGTAACCCCCCCTTCCCCACATCCCAGGAGCTTCCCAGAGAGGACAGTGTTGGTTGCCTGGTTGCCACACTATTTTCTGAGGAGAGGAACAGGAGAAGGCACCTGGCACTTACTGGCTGCCATCTCTGTGCTGTAGGAGGTGAGATCGGTGTTGAGCGTGAGAGAATGAAGCACTTGGGGGTGAAGCACGCAGGAGATGGGGAGGCTGGGAACAGCTGCAGGGAGCCGCAGGAGAGGCAGAGCTCAGCTGCAGAGTGCAGGGCACTGCAGTGTTGGGACTTAGCCCTCAGCGACCGGCGTCAGCTCTGAGGCAGGAACAGGAAGAGGGTGGTGGTGTGATCCAGGGCTGTGATGGGGCCAGATAAGCCCATGGTGGTGACTGTGCAAGAGGGGCCATGAGAGGCTGGCAGAAAGTTGATGGCTCTGGGGCCCCTGGCGAGAGGCAGGCAGGAAGTTCAGGTCTGGGTGGAAGGGGCAGAGCAGGGAGGCTGGAGGCTGAGGGCCCCAGGCAGGGTGGGCAAGCAGAGACCACCGAGTGTGTGGCTGCCCCACGCACACGCCGGGGGATGCTGCAGGCAGCCTATATCTGTGTACGAGAGCATGTGCAGGGACAGCATGGCCCCGAGAATCAGGGCTGGCTGCTGTCAGATGCCCTGTTGAGGGACGCTGGGCAGAAGCAAGAGATGACGTTTGGTCATTGGGGGGTCTTGTAGGCCACCAGGTCTGTACAGGGCAGGAGACAGCAGAAGCTTGTGGGACACACACTTGTGAGGGAGCAGGGTAAGGCCAGAGGAGGCGGTGGGAGCCCGAGCCCTGGGCGGGTCCAGGCAGGCTGGACGTGCTGGGCCAGTCAGTGTCCAAAGTGAACTGACCCAGGGACAGGAACCTGACCCGGTGTTCCTTCCGAAGGCCTGACTCCCACTGGAATGTCTCAGGGGAGCAGGGCCCAGTGCCCGCAGGAGGGACCTTCTAAAACAAGGCTGGCTAGCCAAGGCAAGCTGCCCTCCTGGGAGGGGGCAGGGCAGGGGTCCCCCTGCCTGTTCTGGGGCTCTGGGCTTTAATGTGACTCCACCTGTGTTGTATACTCATGATTATGGGGTCCCTCGGCAGCAGGTGGGCCAGGGTAGGTGTCTCTGTGCAGGGGGCAGGTGTGGTTTAACTAGCCATGGGGCCATGCCCCCAGCATGCTCTGTGGCCTTGGTGCGTCAGTGACCGAGCTGCTGTGTGCGTGGCCTCTGTCCGCTCCCTTGGTGCTGGCCTGGGGCCTCTGACTGTGACCTGGGGCTTGTGGGGGGGTGCGAGAAGAGGGTGCTGGGAGGGTGCCCCCTTCCCTTTGTTTATGTGGTGCCAGGGTGCTTTGTGGGGGATGGAGAACGAGGTGGTTTCAGAGTGGGACAGAGCCATTCGGCAAGTGGGGACTGGGGTGAGGCTGATCTGGAAAGGGGGTGCTCTCCCCATCCTGAGAGTGTGAACCCGGTGCTGGGCTTTCAGGTGCGCTCCCCCGGGGCTCCGGGGCCCCTGACCCCTGAAGGGAGGTGGAGGAGCTGGAGCAGCTGACTCAGCAGCTGATGCAGGACATGGAGCAGCCCCAGAGGCCCAGTGTAACCCCCAATGGTGAGCTGGAGCGCCCCCTGCCCCGCTGCCCTTGGAGCCCCCAGACATCCCTGACCCTGCTGCTGAGGGGAGTCTTCTGTGACCCTCCCAGAGCTCTGCGGCCGGTGCCAGCAGCCCCTGGCCCCGCGCCCAGCCCGCCGTGCGTGCCTGGCCCAGCTCTTCCACATCGCCTGCTTCACCTGCCACCAGTGCGGGCTGCAGCTGCAGGGACAGCAGTTTTATAGCCTGGAGGGGGCGCCCTACTGCAGAGCTGCTACACAGTGAGTCGGGGGTGGGCCTGGGGTACGTGCTGGAGGGGGCGCCCTACTGCCAGGGCTGTTACAGCGTGAGCCGGGGGTGGGTTTAGGGAATGGGGTACGTGCTGGAGGGCGCCCTACTGCGAGGGCTGCTACACCCTGAGTCGGGGTGGCCCTGGGCACAGGAGTACGCGGGTGCCTGGGGGCCAGCCCCTGCCAACCTGCCTGGACCACCTCCCTCAGGACACCCTGGAGAAGTGTAACACGTGTGGGCAGCCCATCACTGACCGCATGCTGAGGGCCACAGGCAAGGCCTACCACCCGCACTGCTTCACCTGTGTGGTCTGCGCCTGCCCGCTGGAGGGCACCTCCTTCATCGTGGACCAGGCCAACCGGCCGCACTGCGTCCCCGACTACCACAAGTGAGGACACCCCTGGACAGACAGGCTTCCTGGGCTCAAGGCTGGCCCCCACCCCAAGCCCTGCTCTCCAGCCTTGCCTTGTGCCTATACAAGGCAGAGCCCGTCCATGGCGCCTGGGCTGTCCAGTTCCCTGTCTCATACCAGCCAGGCCCTGCTTCTACCAGGCTCCCTTTGGGTGTGGCTCGTGCCCAGAATGTGTGGTGACATCATGGCACACTAGCTGGTGGACCCATGGACACAGCGAGTGCCAGCATCACTGTCCCAGCTATACCCCTGGGCCCTCCACATCTGGTGCTGTCTCAGATGTGGGGGTTTCCGTGTCCTTCCACGCACGGAGCCTAGGGCACAAACAGCAGGGTTTGGGATAGGAGTCCAGCTGGGGGAGCACCTGTGGGTACTGCTTGAGGGGCTGTGGGGATGAAAGGCCTGTGGCAGAGGCCCCTGAGCTCTTGACCTGAGGTGGGGCAGGGGGACATTCCCTGGATAAGGCTCTCTGTGGCCACCTTCTCTCAGCCTCTCTCCAGCTCCCTTCACCTGCAGATGTGGGTGCCAGAGCCTCCCATACCTTAGCTCTGGCCAAGAGCTGACGCCCCGCTTCTGCCCTTGCCCCCCAGGCAATCGCACCCAGGTGCTCAGTCTCGCAGAGCCCATCATGCCTGAACCCGCCGCGAGGAGACAGTGCGTGTGGTGGGCGCTGGATAAGAACTTCCACATGAAATGCTACAAGTGTGAGGTTGGTGTCACTGCACCTGGGGAAGGCGGTGGGAGGGCTGGTGAGGTGAAAGGAGGCTCAGAGGGATGGCACCTTGGGAGACCCATATCTTTCGCTGGGGAGGAGGGGGTTGTATGCAGAGCTCGCCTTTCCTCCTCCTGTGGCCACCCGGCAGAGCCCGTGTTCAGTCCGTGGGGTGCACTGACTCTTTCTGCTTCCTCTCAGGACTGTGGGAAGCCGCTGTCCATTGAGGCGGACGACAACGGCTGCTTCCCCCTGGGCGGCCACGTGCTATGCCGCAGTGCCACGGTGCCCGTGCCTCGCAGGGGCTGAAGGGGGACGGGGTCTCCCTCCATCCCACACCTACCCCACCCTCCTGGGACCACCTGCCAGCCTCTGCCAGTCACCCCCCTCCTCCTGCCGGGGTGGTGCTGCTGCTTTCACTGCTGCGCCCCTCCAGCCCGCGCACTGTGCTTGCAGGGGCCCAGGAGACCCCCTGCCCTATGGCTCTGGGGGCGCCCGGCAGGTCCCCGGACACGACAGTTTCACCGCCCTCCTGTTGCTGCCAGGTTGTGGCTGTAGCTGCAAATAAAAACAACTTGTTTTCCAGAAATGCTTCACAGCGAGTCTTTGTTCAAGGTGCCCCCCCCATTCCTGTGCCGGGGTGGTGGGACTAGGTGGGAGCTTTTAAAACACAGGAACGGTGAAAACTCAGTTCCCATTTATTTACAAAAATATATAATATGTATATATGTGTGTCTATGTCTGTATATATTAAAACCGCGCCCCCCACGGTCCTTGACCCACCTCCCTTTGTAAAACCCAGGCTCCCTGGCTCCAGAGGCGAAGGGGGGCCTGGAGCAGCACCAAGTGTAGGCTGCAGGGAGGGGCCACAGCCCCTCCATGCTCCCCTGAGAACGGTGGGGAGGGGCAGGGCTCAGTCCTTGAATCCCCTGAATACTGCACAGGATGCGCTTCTGGTGTCCAGGCATCGTGATCCCCATCTGGACCAGGTCCCTGCAGGGGAGAGAGAGGGAGGGAGGCGTCCAACAGTGAGGCTGGGGGCTGCAGTGTTGCCTCCCCTCCACTGACTCCCCGTCCCGGGGGCTGTCCTCACTCTGCTGTCAGCTCCAGCACACACTCCATGGTGTCCAGCCCGCCGAGCGGAAGTGCAGGATGTATCTCTTCATGCGAATTGATTCCAGCCACTCGGGGACACTCCGGTAGGGGATGCCGTCAGAGCCGCTCAGGCTGGGCAGGCGCAGCGTCACCCTGTGGACACAGGCTCCCTCAGTCCCTATTTTTTTGTTTGTTTTTTGGGTCACACCTGGCAATGCTCAGGGGGTTACTCCTGGCTCTGGCTCTGCACTCAGGAATTATACCTGGCGGTGCGGGACCATTTAGGATGCTGGGGATTGAACCCAGGTCGAACCCATGGGTTCAAATGCCCTCCCGCTGTACTATGGCTCTAGCCCCTTCCCTCAGTCTTGTGGGGGCACTGAAGGTGCAGGGGCTGACCTGGGCTCAGCCCAGGACCCTCTGCAGCAGCATTCAAATGGGATGTCTGAGCGGAGAAATGATCTCATTTAAGAATAGCCAGGCCATTGTGTCTGGGAACTAATTTCCCAACAGGCTTCCTGGGGTGGAACTATTGGGGTGGGGGTAGAGGGGCAGCCCTCGGTGTCCTAAGAGAAATGTCCCACCAGTCCCGTTGCCAGTGAGCAGCCCAACTGTGGGCAACCGACTGGGGCCGGCAGGATGTAAAAGGCCAAATGGCCCCAGGGAGAGAAGAAGCAGGAGTGAAGCAGCACCCCCTGGAAGCAGCCTACCCGGCCTTTCCCTCCCTCTCCCACACCCGCCGAGGTCCGGAGCAAGTCTTGCCATCGCCTACCCTGGTGGTCATATTTGCGCCCCGACACCTGCAATACAATGAGTGTTCCTGAACGCAGGCCAGCCAGAGGCAGAAACCATTAGCAGAGTAAATCTGCTGGGGGAGAAACAGCCAACATTCCTGAAAGCTTAGCACACCCGCCTCCAGTGTAGGAAGGAACTGTGCTCCAAGAGAGCACATTCACAAGCCCGAAACAAGGTTAGAAACCGTGGTGGGCATGGCAGCAGTGCCAGAGCTGTTTCCTGATAAAGGTCTGCCTCGCCCATGGTGTGACATGCCCTCTGCATCCATTCTTTGCACTCTGCCCTGTCTCAGGGGGTGGGGGATGCGATTTTGTTTCCCTTCATGGGCAGTTTTTTTCCTCCTAAATTGGTCGATAGGTCTGTGTGCAGGATAAAGTCCAAACGGCTTGGCGGTGCTGGTCCTTGCAGCACTGACTGGCTGCCTGTGAGACAGATGCTATGCTGGCGTCACCCAATGCAGCCTGCAATGGGCGGGTGTGACTCCCCTACTCATGCGGACTAGCGACCAGGACACCAGACATTCCCCTCCACCTCATGACTTGCGTTTGCTACTTTATCTCCCCATCCCCAAGGGACCAAAGTCCCTCCAGCAAACAGCCAGGCCACAAGTGCTGCTGAGCCACCCCGTGTCTCCTTGTGGCACCGGCACGGAAGGTGCTCTAAAGCGTGGTTGACTGCGGGACCTATCCTCTGGGGCCTGCAGGGGATTTTCTGATGAGTGGATTTCTGATGAGTGGATTCTGCCTCCGAGAGGACACTGCACTGGTGTCCCACAAAGGGGGCCCAGCAGGGATAACGCTGAGAGGGGACCAGATTAGGCAGCCAGGGGACAAGCAGAAATCCACAAGCTGTGGTTCCCACCCTTCATCGCTAAGTGATGCAATTAGAGCTTGGATGCTTCCAATGGGGTCATCCGGGGCCATACCAGGAGGTCGTGGGGGGCTGCTCTTGGGGCAGTCACTGGGGTCACTCCTGGGGTGCTTGCTCAGGGGACTGTGCAGTGCTAGAGACAGAATCCAGGGATACCAAGGCCACACATGCACTCCAGCCCTGAAGCCATTTCCCCAACTCTGTGATGACCCTTTTTTCTGTTTTTCATTTTTTGCGCCACACCCAACTGTACTCAGTCCTTACTCCTGGCTCTGGCGCAGGAAGTACATCTAGTGATGCTCAAAAGGGCCATATGTGGCGCTGAGGACCAAACTGAGATCAGCTGCACCCAAGGCAAGCACCTTGACCCCTGTACTATTTCTCTGCCATCCCCCAATTTTGTTTGGTTTTGGAGCTGCCCCAGGAGTGCTCAGGGATCACCGCCCCTGGTTATGTTTAGGGGCCCATACGCAGTGCTGGGAATCGATCCCAGGGAGCTGCACGCAAGGCAAGTCTCATCAGTTGTACTAGCTCTCTGGCTTCTGGCCAGAGTAAGGAGCTACTTTCAGAATGCCTCAAGAGCTGTTTCAGTGTTTGTTTCCTTCCGTCTGTCAAACTAGAGCTATGGAGGCCAGGACATGCCTCCTCCATCAGAGTCAGCTGTAGTGGACTGCTCAGTGCCAGGCTCATAGCTAGGCCACCGGAACCCCTTGATGCCCCCAGCATGGCTACCTGGGATCAAAGTTGGCGATGGTCCGCAGGGGTGGGGTTGGCCAGCAGGTGCTCCAGGTGTGTCTGCAGCTGGTGGAAGTGGGGCCGGCGAGCCGGTCATAGGCCCAGCAGTTCTTCATGAGTTCATAGAGGGGGCAGGGCAGTCCACGGTGGGGGCAGCCGGTAACCGTCCTCGATGCTCTTCATGACCTGCAGTGGGGAGAGCCCAGGGGGCCCGAGGGTGGTGGGAGAAAAGCTCTGCTTGCCAAGGTCTCTGCATGGGCGTCTCCATACCCCTGCCTGCCAGGCAGGGGAACAGGAGCAAGGGAAAGGGGCAAGCAGAAATCCAGCTGTTGGCAGCTGAGGGCCCAGGTGGGCTTGGGGCAATAGGAGGTGGGTTGGGATTTTGTGGGGAGCGATCGAAGACTCACCTCCTGATTGCTCATCTCCCCGTAGGGCTTGTCCCCAAAGCTTAGCACCTCCACATCACAATCCCGAAGCTCCACACGTCACTGGCCGTGGTGAAGACCCGATGAGCAATGGCTTCTGGGGCCGTCCACCGGATGGGGATTTTCCCCTAATTAAGTGGGCAGGGCCAGAAAGGGAGGCGGGGTTTAGGGCCTGGGATGGGTGAAGAACACCCGTGGAAGGGAGAGGAAGGTGTGATGTCCACGTGAGTGTGAATCCTGTGGGGCCTGAGCGTGGGGTGGTAGGGATGGGGTGGGGGCGGTAGCGTAGGTCTCAAAGGTGAGTGTGGGAGCTGGGGGTTAACTTGAGTCATGAGAGTGAGTTTGGGGCAGGGGAGAGGTGGAGGGGGTGCTGACCTGAATCTCGTAGGTGAGTGTGGGGCAGGGGAGAGGTGGAGGGGGTGCTGACCTGAGTCTCGTAGGTGAGTGTGGGGCAGGGGAGAGGTGGAGGGGTGCTGACCTGAGTCTCGTAGGTGAGTGTGGGGCAGGGGAGAGGTGGAGGGGGTGCTGACCTGAGTCTCGTAGGTGAGTGTGGGGGGGCGGGGGTGGGGGCACTAACCCGAGTCTCGTAGGTGAGTGTGGGGCAGGGGAGAGGTGGAGGGGGTGCTGACCTGAGTCTTGTAGGAAGTATGGGGCAAAGGAGAGGTGGGGGGGACGCTAACCTGAGTCTTGTAGGTGAGTGTGGGGCAGGGGAGAGGTGGAGGGATGCTAACCCGAGTCTCGTAGGTGAGTGTGGGGCAGGGAGAGGTGGAGGGGTGCTGACCTGAGTCTCGTAGGTGAGTGTGGGGCAGGGAGAGGTGGAGGGGGTGCTGACCTGAGTCTCGTAGGTGAGTGTGGGGCAGGGGAGAGGTGGAGGGGTGCTGACCTGAGTCTCGTAGGGGAGTGTGGGGCAGGGGGAGAGGTGGAGGGGCGCTAACCCGAGTCTCATAGGTGAGTGTGGGGCGGGGTGGGGGCACTAACCCGAGTCTCGTAGGTGAGTGTGGGGCAGGGGAGAGGTGGAGGCGGTGCTGACCTGAGTCTCGTAGGGGAGTGTGGGGCAGTGGAGAGGTGGAGGCAGTGCTGACCTGAGTCTCGTAGGGGAGTGTGGGGCAGGGGAGAGGTGGAGGGGGTGCTGACCTGAGTCTCGTAGGGGGTGTGGGGCAGGGGATGATGGGGGTGCTAACCTGAGTCTTGTAGGTGATTATGCGGCCAGGTAGAGGTGGGGATGCTAACCTGAGTCTCATAGGTGAGTGTGAGGCAGGGGAGAGGTGGGGCGCTAACCCAAGTTTCGTAGAGGTGAGTATGGGGCAGGGGAGAGGTGGAGGGGTGCTGACCTGAGTCTCGTAGGGTGCCATCGAAGCTGTCCAGGAGGCGGGTCAGGCCGAAGTCCGACACCTTGCAGCACAGGTTCTGGCTCACAAGGATGTTCCTGGCCGCCAGGTCCCGGTGGACGTAGCTGTGCTCACTGAGGTAGTTCATGCCGGACGCGATGCCCTGCAGCATGGCCACCAGCTGTGCAGGGACCAGCTGGTCCTCCCGCTCCTGCAGCAGATGAGCGGCAGAGTCAGGGGCAGGGACCAGGCATTGGGGAGGAGCGGTGCTCCCCTTCCCACAGATGCCCAGAGCTCCCGCGGCTCCTGCACTGCTTACCCTCAGGAAGCCATCCAGGGCTCCATTCTCCATGAATTCCGTGATGATCATGATGGGCTTTCCTGAAACACAAGCACCCCAGGCATCCGGGTCACCACGCCTGGCCCCCCCCCCCACCCGGGAAGCCTCTCTGCCCTTGGCCCTCAGCATCCCTTGGCCCTGCCTACTCTTTGTGACCACGCCTTCCAGGTGCAGGATGTGTGGGTGGTTGAACTGGCCCATGATGGTGGCCTCCCGGAGGAAGTTCCACCAGTGGCCATCGGGAGACGTGTCTTTCAAGGTCTTGATGGCCACAGTTTTGCAGTCCTGGCTGGATGTTCTCAGGGTTCCTCGGTAGACCTCTCCAAATTCTCCTGGGTGAAAAGACAGCAAGGCCATTGTCAAGGGTCTCAGTCCCCTTGGGCCTCTGAATCAGAGGTCCAGAAATAGGGGTGCCTTCCTAAGGATATGAGGAGCTTGAGTGGACTTTTTTTTTCTTTTGGGTCATTCCTGGTGATGCTCAGGGGTTACTCCTGGCTCTGCCCTTAGGAATTACTCCTGGTGATACTGGGGGGTCCATATGGGATGCCGGGGATTGAACCTGGGTCGGCCGTGTGCCAGACAAATGCACTACCTGCTGAACTATGGCTCTGTTCCTGGTCTGGATTTCAGAGAGAGAGGGGACAGGAGTACATGGGAGTGGGGAGGGGCAGCCCTGTCCGGGTCAGCAGCCTGCCAAGACGATGCAGTGCTGGGCAACAGGCCCATTCAGCCGGTGCCAGGAGTGTGCATTGCACGCTGGTGGCACAGGGTGTGTGTGTGCCCAGGCCAGGGCCACTGACAGCTGCTGTTACTTTCCTGTGAGGTCCCCTGGTCCCAGCTCGGCCACACGACCAGCAAGAACACTGCCCAGCTTTGTTCTCTGCTCTGATCTGTTTCATCTGGTGCCCCGAGGGGTCAGGTCAGCTCAGGGACACTGGGCCCCAGAGAGAGTAGCTGCAGGGCAAGGAAGGCTGTGACTTTCCCACGTTTGGGAGCCATGGGTAGAGGCCAGACCCAAACTACGGACAAGGCCAGAGTGTCAGGTTACCAGAAACAATAATCATGCCCAGGCGTGGGCAGCTCAGTCCCCAGGCGGAGGCAGGTGCAATGGGGCTCACCTTCCCCTATGACCGTGTCCACGATCAGGCAGCTGGGGTCGAGCTCCTGAGTGAAGTCCAGGGCTCCCTGGGCAGGGTCCTCATAAGCCTGCAGGTCCACGTAAGGCTTCAGCCAAAGCTTGTCCTCTGTGGGCAAAAGAAGGTGCTGGACATGGAATTCCTGTGGGGCGGGGGAGGGACCCACCCCAGACTTCTCAGGGGCTGTACCCAGATGAGTGCTGCCGGGCTAAATTGACAGACCCTGACAGACCCGGAGAGAGGACCCCCACGGGGCACTGTGCATCCCCCAGGGTCCCTGCAGTGAGCACAAGTCCAGCGAGTCTCCAGTTGCCCAATCTTAGGAGGTCGCTGGCCCACACTTCAAAATTCCTAACCTTTCCTCCTCCTTCTCCTCCCTGGGGTCAATCACGCCTCATTCTCAGACAGTGCTGCCCCCTCAAACCCTCACACACACTTGGTGATGAGGTGACAACAGGAAGCCGCCTGCTGCCATGCACTGGAGGAGGCCATGGACAGTCCCAGTCCCTCCCACCCAGCCTCAGGCCACAGTCTCGGCCTGCCAGTGGGGAGGGCAGCCCAGAGCATGAAGCCCAGCACCTCTGGGTGGTGGTGGGGTGCTGTCAACCCTAAGTTGACTAAGTAGCAAGACACAAGAGCCCCAAAAAAGACAGTTGGTGCTCCCTAAAACTGTCCAAGCAAAAGGGATTCCCATTTCCCATCCCAGGGGCACAGCCCAACAAGGCCATATACAAACACTCACACACGCCTGCACACATGTGCATATGTGCATACACAGGTAACGCGCAAAGCACCCACGCGAGTTCTGGCTTACCTGGGTCTGCATCAGTGATGCGCTCCTGCTGCCTGGGCGGTCGCTGGTGCTGGGTTCTCCTGTGTGAGGAGGGGGCAGAAGGGGACGGGCAGCTTTTTAGGGTCCCAGCAGCTTCTGACTGGGTTTCCCTCAAACAACAGAATGAGATGCCTGATGGGTGAGGAAGACACACTGGTGCTTTAGTTTGGGGAGATGGAGGGTCCTTGAGCAAAACCCCGAGGGCTTCCCACTATGCAAAGGGACCCAGCAAGGGGCTGCACCTCGAACGGAAGACGAGAATCCCGAGGAACAGAGCCACGCCGAGCAGCACCCCGAAGATGATAGCCACGATCTCGCCTCCAGTCAGGCCCCTGGGAACTGAATGCACACGGGTGAGGAAGGCTGGGGCACGGAGTCCACAGGGCTCCAATCAGGCCCCTGGGAACTGAACGCACACGGGCGAGCAAGGCTGGGGCACGGAGTCCACAGGGCTCCAGTCAGGCCCCTGGGAACTGAATGCACACGGGCGAGCAAGGCTGGGGCACGGAGTCCACAGGGCTCCAGTCAGGCCCCTGGGAACTGAATGCACACAGTGTGAGCAAGGCTGGGGCACAGAGTCCACAGGGGTGAAAGCCCAGGGTCACACCCTCCAGGGGGCTTAGGTGTGTGACCTACTGGGCGTGGGCATGCATGACTCGTGTATGGCCACCCCAGGCCCTGCCTGCTGGGTTCTGCCTGCTGCTGGGCATTAAGGAGAAGGATGGGAAAATCAGCAGAATGTGTGTGCACGGGAGCAGGCTGCATCTGTGTGTGTGTCAGTATGCATGCATGTGTGAGCCCGTGAGTACCTAACCTGTGCACTCACACCTGTGTGTACCATGCAGGTGCTCCATGCTTGTGTGTCTCTGTGCATCATGCAAAAGTGTGCTTTGTGTGCATTCATGAGTCTGAATGTGTGCATGCGGACCCATGCCTGTACAGGCATGTATGTGTGTGTGTGCGTGTACACGTGGGGAGAGGAAGAGGAAGGTTGGATTAGGGGCTGCAAAGACCTGGAAGGGCCACAGGGGCACATGTATCAGGGTCAGAGCCCACCTACCTGGTGGGCTGGTGCGAAACTCATGGTCAGGAGAGAAAGGCCCAGGGCCCAGCGGAGTCAACATTCGGACTCTGACGATGTACACAGTGTCGGGCTGCAGCTCTGTGAGCAATACCCTGGGCTCTAGAACCATCTGGTGCCGTTCTTCATCCTGTGATTGGATGCAAAGTAAGCCAGACCTGAGGCAGTCCTGGGGTCACTGCAGGCTGGGGTTCGGGGCAGTCCCCAGTCCTCGAGTGTCCCCAGGCAGACCCCACAGACTGTTTTCCATGCAGCAGCCTCACCTGGTTCAGCACATGCAGCTCATAGCTCAGGTTGCCTCCAGGGCTGCGGGGCGGGACCCTGCCCAGGTCAGCTCCAGCTGCCGTGGCTCCTTCTTCACCAGCCGCAGGGACAGGCCAGACAGGGACTCTGTGAGACCCACAGGATGACAAAGTGCATTGGGGAGGAAAGAGCAAAATAACTTTAGCAACTGTTGGAGCAGCTGGTTCCCCGGGGTGGGAAGCCCTCTGGTTTTTCCCCTGCCCGCCTCACCAGCGTGTCCCATGCTGACACTGAGTGAGGCGCTGGATCGCTGGGCTGGCTCCAGCTCTGACACTCCATTGAGGGCCTCGACATTGAAGGTGTAGTTGGCATAGGGCTCGAGACCATCCACACGCACAGCGGGTGTGGTCAGCCCACGGCGCCTGGTGAGAAGCGCACCGTCCCCCGCCAGGGCTGGCAGGGTCCCCCGTCCTGCACAGCACTTCGACACTGAGAGCATCCCACACGGTACTGGACATCCTGGCGCCCCCATATCTACGGGGCTCCCAGCGCAGGGAAAGCTGAGTCCCAGAAATAGAGAAGCTCAGGTTTTGGGGGTGCAGAGGGAGGGCCTGTGGGAAAAGAGGGACTGAAATCAGTTGTGCCCACCCAAAGCTGCTTACTGTATCCCACTTCCCGCCTCCCCAGTCCTCAGGGTCCACCAGAGGCCATGCTGCAGAAACATGACTCCTCAGGAGGAAAAATAATGTCCCATGTCTATTGCAGGAGGTAGCGGCGAGGATGCTTGTTTTGCATGTTGCTGACCCAGGTTTCCTCCCCAACACCCCATATGGTCTCCTGAGCACCACCAGGAGTGATCCCTGAGAGCTGAGCCAAGAGTCGCCCTAAGCATCACCATGTGTGGCTCCAAAATACATGGACAAAAAATAAACTATCTTGGGGCCAGAGCGATAGCACAGTGGGTGGGGCCTTGTATGAGGCCGACCTAGGTTCAGTCCCCAGTAACCCATATGGTCCCTGGCACACCACCAGGAGTTAATTCCTGAGTGCAGAGCCAGGAGAAAACCCCTGAGAATCTCTGGGTATGACCCAAAAAGCTAAAAAAATAAACTATCTTGGTACTGTCCCAGGAAGACCTAGGCCAGGGACACTGACAGGCGTCCTTAGTCCCCTGAACTTTCCATGGTGCCCACGTTCTTGGTGCTGATGTTAGATGCCAGCCTCTCTCTGATGCTTTCTGAGCCCGGTTCAGTCTTCCAGACCTCCCAGATCAGTCCTCATGGGCACTAGGCTAGAACTGGCTGGGCCTGTGTTTTGTCCCCCAGGCACAGCCCACCTCAGAAGGGCCCAATGCCAAGGGAGGGAACCCAGTGTTAGAAATCCGTGTATGTCCTCTGAGCCCTCTCCCTACTCCTGTGAGGCCTTAGGAAGAGGAGGCTGCATGCCCCAGATTCGGTGAGAGCAGGAAATGATGCCTGTGAAGGGCCTCAGGCCATACCAGGCTATGCCTTGGGTGCTCCATAAATGCATGTGTGAGAAAGACCACAACATGGCTCTGGTCAGCTGAAGTTCTGAAGCAGAGAGGTCAATACTTCTTGTTAGAGTCGTGGCGTATGGAGGGGCCACAGTGCTCTGCCTGGGGGTGGCCCAGGGACTCACGTGTGCATGCGTTGTGGGGGCCTTCCCCAGGCGCTCTGTAGTGGCCACTCTCACAGAGACAGACAGTTGCCCCTTCAGTCTCAGCCATGCTGTGCTGGGGACACTTCAGGCAATGGACCGCATCCATGTCAGCCCGGTAGGAGCCACTGGAGCAGGCTGGGAGGGAGGGAAGGAAGTCGAGGCACAGCTGCCCACAACCACCCAGTCCTATATACTGGGCACCCCTGTTCAGGTGTGCCAAGCATGAAGTCCTTCTCCCTAGGGTTTGGCGTCCTTGAGCCCCACCCCGGGGGCTCCCCATAAGTTCTTGGTGCCCCCACAGTCTCCTTACCACGGCAGCCCTCACTGTCGTCATCACCGCCTTCCTCGAAGCCTGGCTCACAGTGGCAGCGGCCCACGGGTACCAGCCACTCGCCCTCGGGGCTGCAGTGCATGCGGGAGCCGAGGGACTGGGCCCAACCTGGGCATGGGGCACGCAGGTCCCTCCTACTTCCACCCAGCCCACCAGGTCCAGGGAGCGTGTCAGGAATCGGCCAGGCCGCACAGTCTCTGGGCAGCGCTGGTAGAATACCCGCACGGACACCAGGGCCACACAAGCACCGGTTGTGGAAGGCAAGATAGAGGCCCCGCGGTCAGGCGGCCCAGAGAACAGCGCTCCACGTTGAGTTTCACAGCGCCTGACGCCAGGTCCCGGATGGTGAAGCTCTGGTCTGCAGCCACAGTGGTGACCTGGGGAAGGTGGGAGGGACGAGGTCAGGCTTGGTCCTCACTCAACAGCAACAAGTATTTCCCTGATCACCGCTAGGAGTGATCCCTGAGTAGAGAGACAGAGACAGTCCTGAGTACTGCCAGATGTGTGGGAAACTTTGCACTTTACACAAAAGTAAACCAGGGCTAAGCCTGATTCTGTGTGTTATGCTGTTGAGTCTGAATAGTAATGATCCCACGTGGAAAGACGTGGGATCTAAATAGGAGAGGGAGGGAGAGAGGTGGGGGAGAGGGAGAGAGAGAGAGAGAGAGAGCTTAATGGGTCTACTAAAGTGCAGGCTTTCAGGCAAAACAGGGACCAGGGGGACTTGTCAATGGTTGAATTCTACCACAAGTGTGTGGGAGTCAGAGGTTAGGTTAGATAGAGAAGGGACCAGTGTAATTGTTGGAAATGATAACACCAGACTAGAACTCAGCATTGAATGTAGGCAAAAGGATATACATGATAGGGTGTTGGATGACAGGATTAGCTAACTTGGGAGCTTTGCTCACAGCTTAATCTATTTACATGTTCTTAAACCAATGTTCATTCTAATGAAATCTCTCTTTTAAGTAAACACTGAAGAGGGTGTGGGTGTGGCAGTTACAGAAGTCACCTTGACTCTGAATAACTTCTGACTTATTATACATCTACTAAGACTTCTATGTTATCTAGATTGGGCACGGCTCCTCTTTATACCCATTGCACCCAGCGTGGGACAGTTAGAATTTACCAGGAGACTACCACCCTGGCTACGTTGAGACTATCGTTTAAGATTATAAGAAAGATCATACTAGTTTGTCCTCAAGCAGGCGAGTGTGACCCTTTCAGTATACAGAGAACAAGATACTCAGAATCACCTTGGTGCAGATTATAAGGAAGGACCTTGTGGGTACCATCTAGATTACCTGAAGCCCATGAAACTAAGATGTATTATTTTATACCAGCCCCCCACTCCAGTGTTTTATGTAAGAAATAAGAGATAAGAAGAAGGGTGTAATCCTTTGTTTATACCTGTAATAGAGTGTGGCACCACCCTTCTATACTCTTCTACTATCTAGAAGCTGTTTAGGGTTCTTTGTTGACAGGATCCTCCCTGTCAATGGTTAGGATTACTTTGGTGTATAAAGGGGACTGACTTGAGGGACTTGGCCCCTCCTTTTGGGTAGGACTCCTCTTTGGTGGGAGACTTGGCTCTATTGTATGGTCTAAGTTCTGACCAGAGCCAGAGTTCTTTCATTATATTGGATTGTGGTGGTAGAGCTTTTGTACTATTAAAAGACTTTTTTGGAACTGCGCCGGACTCACAAGTTTTCATCAATTCTATGGCGGCCTTGGAGGAGAAGAGAACTTCTGTCCTGATATTGTCCGGCACTTCAGCGGCTCCCTGACAATAGGGGCCAGAGTGACAGTTCAGCGGCCAAGCCAGGTTCGATCCCCAGCATCCCATATAGTCCCCCAACACCACCAGGAGTAACCCCTGGCATCATTGGGTGTGACCCACCAAAAAAAGATATACATGGTAACCCCTAAATATATGTATTGCAAGTGACAATGTGTAAGAGGAGGGAGAGAAAGATAGGAGAGATAGATAGATAGATAGATAGATAGATAGATAGATAGATAGACAGACGGACGGACAGACGGACAGACAGACAGATAGAGAGGGAGAGAGAGAAGTGGGGAGGGAATCTGAGGACATTGGTGTTGGGAAATGTACACTGGTGGACTGTTGGAGGATGGGTACTGGAACACTGTATGACTGAAATCTAATCATGAATAGCTTTGTAATTGTCTCTCTTATGGTGATATAATAAAATGAAATAAAAACAAAAAAAATGCAGGCATTGATTATGGGTGAGGCCTGGGTTTGATCCTTACAACTCACAGCCCCTGAGAGACTCATGGGCAGAGCTGCTACTGGCTCTCCCTGTGTCCAGCCGCTCACGAGGCGCCCTGGAGGGATGGTGGGTTCTAGCCCCTAGCCTGCCACCCCAGCAGAGCCTCGCAACAAGCCAGACGACCCCCTACTCCACGAGGGCCGCCATTTTCCACATCCGACTTCCCTCTCGTCAGAACTCCACCTAGCAGAGGAGCCTATCACAGCCTGGCTCATGAGGCCGCTTGCGGCCGCATGGTTCATCAATAAATGCTGGATTTAGAGGTGACTATAAGAGTATGCCACCTGCACAGCAGAGCTGGCAAGCCTCCCGTGTCGTATTTGTATGCCAAATACCAGTAACAATTATAGATCTCATTCCCATGACCTGATGTAATGTTTCGAGGCTCTTTATGTTCCTGGAGCAAGCAGATGCCCTTGGGCTCTACTAGCATGAGACAGGACATATGGAGATGTTACTGGTGCCCGCTCGAGCAAATCGATGATGAACGGGAAGACAGTGATACAGTGATACCTCACGACTACCCCTCCCCCCCACCGAGCTCTGCCAGGAACAAGCCTCAAGCACTGAGTCAGGAGTGGCCCCTAAGCACTGTAGGGTGCGACCCCAAAACAAAATCAGCAAACGAACTATAGATGAGGAAATTTAGGCTAGGAGCAGATAAGAACCTGGTGCCAGGCTACAGCTGCCAACTGTCAGGGCCAGGGCAGGGGTGCAGGCAGCAGGAGCCAAGAGCCCATGAGTTTCCGCTACCCAGACACCTCCCCAAGTTTCCCGTTGGTGAGGTGATTGGTTATAAAGTGTGTGACTGGTAACGAATTAATGATTCATCAATTCATTAATTCATTACCAATAACAAGTTTTACAGCATCATCTCACTGGGAAAGAATGAGAGCATGTCTGATGACATACTCTGTTGGCACTGCAGCATGGCCTTGACTGTGAGCTGAGCCTGCAGAGAACTGCACGATGTGGCCACCCTCACGGGGAGCATGACACTGCCCAGGTGCACAGGTGGCAAAAGTTGGAGCACTGCTCCCCTTCCTCCCAGCCTCCAGCAGGCACGCCATCATCTCAGGGGATGTTCCGCAGCAGCCTCTAAAATAGGCAAGTGCTATCGTTGCTATTTTAATAACAGGAAACCAAAGCTCAGAGTGGGTAAATGATGTACCAATGTACCAAATGTTGGTCAGAACCATGATAAAGCAGGTAGGGCATTGACCTTGCACGTGGCTGACTCAGGCTGGATCCCCAGCACCCCTCAAAGTCCTCCAGCCCTTTAGGAGGGATTACTGAGCAAAGAGTGAGGAGCCAGCCCTGAGCATGGCTGGATGTGATCTCACACCCTGCCCACAAAAAAAGTTTGGAGGAATGGGGGCTGCAGCAGAAAACGTGCTGATTCTGCTCTTTTAGTGTCCAGCCATTCCCCTGTATCCCCAGGCTCAACACACACACACACACACACACACACACACACACACACACACACACACACACACAGAGTCTTAGTCTGGGGATCAAAAAAGGGTGAGGCAGGGACTGGCAGCAGGATAGAGGCAGAAGCACCTTCTGGAACAGGGGCCGTCGGAGCTGAATGCCCACGTCCTGGTCACTCTCCATGAAGAGCAGGTTGAAGGTCTCCTTGCAGCCCTGAGGCCCAGCGCCCCCGGGAAAGCTCTTGCAGTCTCGTACAGTGAACTGCAGCTCCACGTGCACGCGGAATGCCTCCTCGCCGCGGTAGATCCAATTGGAGCGCAGCCAGTGGTCCGTGTCTCCGCCCTCCTGTACTGGGCAGTCCTGATACATGTACAGGGGCGTCCCGTTCAGGATCTGCTGCCCCTCACTCCACTGTGGGAAGAAACCAGAGTCAACACTGGAGTCACCACCTGTTCCCCTACATGGGGGTAGTTTAGTGGAGAGGGAGTGAAAGAGAGAGAGAGAGAGAGAGAGAGAGAGAGAGAGAGAGAGAGAGAGAGAGAGAGAAAGAGAGAGCCCCCGATTCCAGCTACTTATCTGACCTAGGAGGTGAGGAAAGGCCGTGGGTTTGTTTGGGCACAGAAGAACCAAGATGACCCCTTTTACCATCTCTAGCACCTCACCTAGCTAGTGGCTAATGGACAGGTGAATCTATTGTCTCCTATCCTCCACCACTCCAAGGCAGACCTTTGCAGCAAAGATGCATTCACTAAACCTTTCTCTCCATCTACCGAGCGAGGAGGGCACTGTGTTTGATGTGAAGGCCTCTCAGGTTCTGAGAGCGAAGGCAAGTGGATGTCTGGGCAGAGGAAATTCCACTCTCTAATAACTCTTCTAGTTACGGCCTCTGTCAGATTCAACCACCTCCAGTGTGTGCCCCTAGACACCGTCTATCTGGTTTCCCCTGTCCCATTCTCTCTCTTTTCCTTTTTTTTAATTAAAAGATTTACAGAGTTATTGCTAGTTCAGTTTTAGGTATGTAAATTTCAACACCAATCCCACCACCGGTGTTCCCATATTTCATCCCCTGAGAGGCACATTACAAATATGGAAAGAACATTTAAGCTCAGTTAACAGTAAGGACCAGCTCTAACACTATGTTTGCCTCGGGTCTGTGGCTGTGGTGAACAGTTGCGAGGAAACTGAGTCACAGTGGGCTAAGTGACTTGCCCTAGGTGTCCTGGCGCTCAGCTAGAGCTGGGCTGCCCCAGGCATACACCAAGCTACCCTGTGTTTACTCTCAACCAGTATGTCCTTCTGTGCTTATCATCAAAAGTCCAGGAATAAAAGTCCCCCCTCCCCTTATGAGCACGAGCGCACACACCTGTGTGAAAACAGGGCCAGGGGTTCATGCTTCAGGTATGTGCAATCCGGTTGGGTTCCTGGCACTGTGTGACACCTGAGCACTGCTAACTGGCTGTAGCCCTGTGGGTCTCTGGTACCACGGGTGCAAAGGGATAATTTCCTCAGACCCTTGCACTGACCCTGTGGTCCAGATGATGAACCATCACTGGTAATAGTACCTGGATGTGGCTTAGAAACTCTCCTCATCAAAAGTCAAAACAAATCCCCGTCTGCGAAGTTCATCTCCACTCACCCACCCCTGAAACAAGTTAAAAGTAAAATCCCCTAAACCAGCGGCTGGAGACACAGTACAGCTTTGCACACGTCCCACCCAGGTTCGAGTCCTGGGATCCCATATAGTTCACCTGAGCCCACAAAGAGTAATTCCTGAGTGGAGAGCCAGGAGAAAGCCCCAAGCATGCCAAGTGTGGCCCCAAAGAAAACAAAAACCTTTAAAAAATCATTTTCAGGGCATCTCAAGAAATGTCTAAATGCTTTCCTAGGCTTTTAGCATTCTTTGTTTCTAAATGTACAAACTTTTGTATGCAAACTTAAATGTAAACTTTTAGCTCCTAATTAAAAAAAAAAGGTCTGAAAGCTGTCTACAGAAGCAGAACCTGCCTAACTCAGCAACCACAGAGCGGGATTCCATGAAGTTGCTGGGCCACAACTGACTGACTCACAAACTGTTGGGCATTCAGGTAGTGTTCCGGTTTCTTAACTGTCCAGATTTTGATAAGGAAATATTCTAGGATATCATCAGGGTCCAAAGGAAGCAATGCAGAGCCTTGCAAGCAACATGGCCACGTGTTCAAATCCTCAGCATACCACAAGGGCTAAATATACTCAGCAGTCTGTGATCCCTGGCATCACAGGGACTTCCGGCTGCACCAAAGCCAGCTGCGTCATTACCACAAGAAAGTAGGTGCAACCCCTGGTGAGTACCACGACAAAAACTGGAGTCCCTCCACTTAGGGTGCTTGCCCCAGGTGTGCGCACATGTGTGTACATACACAAATACACACTCAGGTGCTCAACAACAAAGGAAGGCAAAGTTTCTTAGAGGTGCAAACCTGGGGGAGAACCAGAGCTGTAAGTGTTTGTGCAAGCGCTGCCCCTCATCACAGCAACAAGAAGGGAACCAAAAAGACATTATCCAAGTGTTCTTCTCTCCCGAAAAACTCCAGGTAATTTATACTGCCAGCAACAGTGCACAGAAGCTCATCTTTGTGGGGGGGTCATAAAAAGACGACTGCTGGACTAGAGCTGTTACCGACTGGATCCCACAGGACATCAAAAAATCACATGGCCGCCCACCTACAAGATGGTCAGACTTCTTTGTCAAGACCCTGAACGAATGGTGTGAGGCTCTTCTTATTCCTGGAGCAAGCAGATGCCAGTGGGCTACACTGGCACATGACAGGACAAATGGAAACGTTACTGACACCCACTCGAGCAAATCAACAAATAACAGATGTCAAGTGATCAAGTGAAAAAAAAAAAAGAAAAAAAGTACAGAAGGTAAGGTACAAGGGTTAAATAGTCCAAGCATTGCAACGAATCATCCCTGAGCAAAGAGCTAGAGAAAGTCCTGAGCACTGTAAGGTATGGCACAATTCCAGCTTCTTCCTCATGGTCCTCACGCCCCACCAAACCAAAATCCCATGAAAATTGTTTTTTTCCCATTATTTCAAAAATTAAATGTAGATAAAGCTACTTGTGTCATATTTGATATACCAAAAAACCAGTAACAATTATAGACCTCATTCCCATGACCTGAAAAAATGGTTTGAGGCTCTTCATGTTCCTGAGTGAGCAGATGCCCTTGGGCTACACCAGCATGTGACAGGGCATATGGAGATATTACTGGTGCCCGCTTGAGCAAATCGATGAACGGGAAGAAAAGTGACTATATATATAACAATGGGATGCCAAGGGATCAAACCTGGGTTGACTGCCTGCAAGGCAAATGCCCTATGTGCTGTGCTATGGTTCAGGCCCCTTCTCCTTTTTTTCTTTTTATTGGTTTTTGAGCCACATCCAGTGAAGTTCAGGGGTTACTCCTGGCTCAGGAATTACTCCTTGCAGTGCTTGGGGACTATATGGAATGTCAGAGATAGAGCCCAGGTGGACCGTGTGGAGCGCAAAGGCCTTACCTGCTGTACTATCACTCTGGTCTTTATTTATTTATATTTTTAAATGAACAGAGTATACACAAATAGATAAACAAGGCCAAAAATCCATTTGAACTCATGATGTTTTTATTTTATCAAGTTTTAATTTATGAGTTTTTCTTATGTTGCAATTTTTCTTCCACTTCCTGGGGTTATTTTTTGTTTTTGTTTTTGCTTTTTGGGTCACACCCGGCAATGCTCAGGCGTTACTCCTGGCTCTGCACTCAGGAATTACTCCTGGCGGTGCTCGGGGACCATATGGGACACCGGGATCAAACCAGGGCTGGCACAGGCCGACCGTGTGCAAGGCAAACGCCCTACCCGCTAGGCTATCGCTCTGGCCCGTGGAGTTATTTTTAACACCGGGTATTAATGATCTTTTACTTTGAGTCAATCCTGTGGATGAAACACAGGCTCTGGCCATGTTCATTTACATTTTTCTAAGGGGCAGCTATTTGTTCTTTCCACTCCCTATTTTTATCTGTTCAGACATTTTTGTTTGTTTGGGGGGCCACACCCAGCAATGCTCAGAAGACCCTTCTGTGGTCCCAGAGATACAAATGCAAGGCAAGCACCATCTGGTTCTATCTACTCATACTTTGCCTAATGTTCCATTGTTATATTTGACTGTTCATTTGAATGACTTTTTGTTTTTAAAACAGTATAGAGATTAATCACTTGCTCGACAGATGACTCAAATATTTTCTCCCTGTCTGTCATGTCATGTAACTCTGCTAATGACTTTACATAATAACATCTATCATCTCTCCTTTACAATTTTTTTGTTGTTGTTTTCTGGGGTACACCTGGCAGTTTTCATGGCTTACTCCTGGCTCTGTGTTCATGGGTCACTCCTGCCAGGGCTCAGGGAACTATATGGAGAACTGGGGATCAAACCCAGGTGGGCTGTGTGCAAGGCACATGCCATACCTGCTGTACTATCGCTCCAGACCTCCTCTGAATTTTTGAGCTCTGCATTTTCCTTAGGAAGCTCTCCCATTCCTGTCTTCTAAAGATCTTAAGGGCTGGAGCAATAGCACAGCGGGTAGGGTGTTTGCCTTGCATGTATCAGACCTGGGTTCAATCCCTGGCATCCATATGATTCCCTGCGCACCACCAGGGAGTAATTCCTGAGTGCAGAGCCAGGAGTAACCCCTGAGCATTGCTGGGTGTGACCCAAAATAGCAAAAAATAAAATAAAGACCTCCTATATATTTTCTCCTACTTATATGCACTTTTTGTTGCTTTGTTTATGGGTCACAGCAGTAGCGCTCAGGGCTTACTCTTGGCTCTGTGCTCAGGGATCATTCCTGGCCAGCTTGGGGGGACCTTATGTGGTGTTGGAGACTGAACCCACGTTGGTTGCATGCAAGACAAGTGCCTACCCCCTGTGCCATTGCTCAGCCCTATATTTTCTTGTAATATTTTTAGGAATAGATTTTTAGGTTTAGATTTTAGCCTCCCTAGAATTACTATTTCTGTGTGTATAGCATGAAGGCATGATAGACTCTTATCTTCTTTTTTAAATTGGGGACCACAAATCAGTTTGAACCCATGGTCCCATACTGACTTTCAATTCCAGTGTCAGCATCACCTGCCAGTCTCACAAGTGTGCACTTATGTTTGAACTTTCTATTTTGTCCCACTGACCAGACTTTAGTTGGGTCATATCCAGTGATGTTCAAGAGTTACTCCTGTCTCTGCACTCAGTAATTACTCCTGGCAGTACTCAGGAGACTATATGGGATGCTGGAGATGGAACCTGAGTTGCCTGCATGCAAGGCAAATGCCTTACCCATTGTCCTATAGCTCTGGCCTCCTGACCTGACATTCTTATGCAAATGCATGTTTTAGTTATAGCTGATGCACCATATATTCTAATATCTGGTAGGATGATCCTTTCATTTTAATATTCTTTAAAAAAATTCTGAGTCATTGGATCAGATCTCTCAAAGGGCTGGAGCACAAGCTTTGAATGTGGGATTCCAGATTTGATCCTCAGAATCTCCAGGTCCTCTGAGCACCACTGGAAACAATCTCCAAGCACCAACAGGCATTTCCCTCCCCAAACAAGCAAACAAACAATTCATTTCTTAGTCATTTCTGCCAGATGAACTGAAGAAAGAAGCTCCCGCGTTCTAGAAATCAGTCCATTGATATTCTAGTTGCAACATTCTGACTTTACAGAGGAGAAAATGAGAGTGTGCATTCAGAAAGGGCTTCCGCAGCTCCCTCTGCTCTGGAAAAGGCCAGACACCCATCATTCACCAAGAAGCCAGGGTTGGGCAGGTAGATCAATAAGTGCCACGAGGGCCCCCTTTTCTCTTTTCTTGCAGGAACCTAAGGGTTATCAAGACTGGAAAATAGAAGGAACCAAGGGCCTGTCAGCAGAGGAAGCCCATGTGGAGGCGGAGGGCAGGTGGCAGGGTGAGGCGGAGGCGCTGCTCATTAGCCTGACTGCCGGCACGGCAGCTGGAGCCAGGAGAAACAGATGTTGCCAGCTGTTGCTCCCCTCTCCCAGTTCCAGCGGTAACAGATGGGCGAGAACCAGCTGCCAAGGAGCCACAATAAGGATCCTTTCACTGTTCGCCTGGGCACGGTGGCTGGCTGCTCCATGTACATTCTAGAAAGCCGTGCTTGAATGGGGTATCTGTGTGTTTTGAAAAGATGGGGTTGGGAAAGGGGGAGGTATTGAGGAGACAATGGACAGTGGGAGAGTGGGGCCGCTGCTGTCCTGTGCCCAACTCCGAGCAAGGCCGTGCTTGTGGGCTGTGGAAGGGCTCCAGCCTCCCACCTAGGCAGGCAGCGCTTCCTTATTTGGGTGAGGGTGGCCAGGGCAAGAGGCCGGCTGGGCCTGTGGGAGCCAGCCAGTAGATGAACCTGCAGCCCTCGCTGTGGCGTGATTAGCTGGTTTATGAGATGAGGCGCCCATTAGGGCTGGCCTCATCCAGGATTTTCCAGGCTGCCCCTCCTGTAGGACACATTAGAGTGGAGCCTGTTAATTCTAATTACAGACCACTCTGGGAGCACCGAGAGTGGGAACAGGACCCGGGGACGCAGAGGAAAAGAAAGCAAGCAACCACAACACAACCCCAGACTGGATTCCACCAGGAGTAGGCAACGGAGTGGGGAACCCCCAAAGATTGGAGTCCAGAACCCGAGGGAAGAAAGGGCCAAGGCCAAGGCGCCGGGCAGGTTCCTTGGAGTCTGGAGCTCCAGCCCCCAGATGAAGGTGGGGGTTGCTGGGATCCTCAGGATCTGCTCCTGGGTCTTGGGAATGTCCCAAAGAGGCAGGAGCTGGGACCAGCAGCACCCATCTGCAGGGTGCGAGGTGTAGGATGGGGAGAAGCAGAGGGCTGAGTCCAGGAGCCTCCGGAGAAAGTCCTAAGAACTTGGGCTTTCCGCTCGGGAGAGACAAGGCCCTCCACTCCTAATTCAGAATCTGCTCCCTGAAACCAGGGCGGGTAGCAGAGGCATCAGAAGAAAGACTTACCCTGGCTTAGCTCTCAACCCTCACCACCTCTCAGAAAGGCCCGTTCTCTCCCAGGGGGTGTCCCTCTGAGGGACAGAAGCAGGGGCAGCTCCTGGGGGCGAAGCTTGACCCCTCCCCACCCCCAGTCTCATTCAAGAGTTTCTGACTCACCTCCCTCCCCCTGGAGAGACACTTCCAGTTTTTCCTGCTCTTTTCTCCCTTTCTCCACCCTCCTCTCCGCCCCATTTCCCCCATGGCCTTGGCCTTGAACCCAGGCCAGGAGGAATGGCTTCCTGTCCCCCTCCACACACACACACACTTACCCCATCCTCAGGGGGTCCAGCAGCCAACCCAGCTCGCCCTGTGCTGTGCTGGTGTCCATGAGAGTGACTGAAGGTGGGGAAGAGAATGACGCTGGTCACCACTGGAGGAGGCCCCCTCAAAGCACCCCACTTCTCATTCATGCTCCTCCCTGCACCCCCAGATGCAGCATCCCCGTTTCCTGGGGGTCAGCAGAGTTCAAGGGCTGGGGAAGGAGTGAAGGGAGAACCCTGAGATGTGATGGAGGAACCAGGTCCCAGGGGACCCAGAAAGGGTCTCTCTCACCCTGGGGCTGGTGCTGCCCACTCCAGGGGCAGGGAGAAGTTACGGGGTTGCGCCACCTGGGTCATGCGGGCCACCCTTTGGGGTTCACGATTGTGCAAGGGGTAGACACGGGGCCCTGGACGGGAGAAGGGGGCGGAAAAAGGCCGAGATCACTGACCATTGGGAAGGGGAGACAAGGCACAGCTCCAGGCTTGGGATGTGGTGGCTGGGGGCGGGGGCAGCGAGGGGCGCCTCTCGCAGCGCTCACAAGGCTTGAACTACAGCCGGGGATGGAACCCTGCACTACGAGTCCTAAATCTTCTATGGCCGGTCACCTGGGCTAGGTGGATATTAATCCCACCCCAAACTCAGCGCAGCCCACGCCTCTGACCTGGGCCTCCCCCTTTCTCTCCACCCCCAAAACCGAGAAGGCTGGGGAGTTAAGGGGGTCGCCACGATGGCCGGGGTGGGGGTGCCCGAGACGCTGCTTCCTCGCCTAGTTGTCAGGGGGCGCCCTCCCCATCCCGGTGCAAAGGGCTGTGGACGGCCGGGTGAGCGGCCCAGTAGGGCAGCAGCAGTTTGGGGTTAAAGACCAAAGATTGGGCCGGGCTCGCCGGGCGCGCCGGAGCTGGGCGATAGGGGACGCCCGCGCAGGAATGCGCGCCCGGATGGCGCGGAGGGGGTCTGTACCTTCCATGGCGCACGCCCCCCGGGGCAGCGGCGCGCTTAGCAGCAGCAGCAGCCCGAGCCCCAGCGACCAGCGCCGCTCCATGGCGCCGGGCCGGGACCTGGGACCGCGGCCCGGACGGCTGGGCCAGGTCTTGCCGACTGAGAGGCCCGGCGCGTCGGGCGGGGAGGGAGGCGGGGGCCAGCCCCGGGGCGGGGCCCCGGCCTCACCTGGCTCACCTTCTTAAAGGGACAGCGGTGCAGGAAGGAAACTTGTCAGACAGGTAATAAACTTCCCCAACCGGAGTCGCCTGGAGCGGAACGAGGCTGCGAGCGCCGCCTATGGGTGGGATTCGGAAAGGGCCGATTTGATCGGAATGAATTCTAATCCCAATCTGCAGAGGCAGTCTGAAAACTGATTTTACAATTGGCCTTGAAATGCCCGCTGACCCTCCTCCCTCGCCTTTTCTTCAGGGCCTTGTAAGGAAGGAAAGAGTTTTTGCTCTAGACTGTGTTCAGGGCTTGCTTCTGGCTTTGAGCTCGGGGATCAATCCTGGAGTTCTCAGGGGAACTGGGATGGAACCTGGGTCTGATGTAAGCCTTAACTGCCTTATTCCAACAGGGTGAGGGGGTGGGGGTGGCTTGGCACCTCAAGGAAGGACCAGAACAAAGCAGACTGAACCTCTTCTCCTGCTCATCCAGCTTCTGAAGCCCTCTGAAAGTCAACTCAAGCGCCCCTACCTGCTGTACCATCTCTCCAGTCCTCTGGGGAATTTTAGATGTACAGAAAGCCAGGCTGGGTATAAAAAAAACCCTTAGGAAACTGCCGGAAAGTGGATGGCACCTCCGGTCCACCAAGTCTGCAGGGAGATGGCAGAGAGCAGGGAAGGGTGCAAGGGCAGGGAGCCTCAAGGTGCTTTGGGAGTGGTGAAGGAACCAGTCGAACTGCTGGGGCCAGGAACTGTCCTGGAAGCCAGGCCGGGAGGCTGGTGTGGGCCAGAGCCCAGAAAGTCTTGTAAACACCTTGACACGTTTGGATCTCACAGAGCACTTCCTCCCAGCAGCCGGAGGAGGGCTTCAGAAGCTGGAGGAGCAGAAGGGGTCCAGTCTGCTCTGCTCTGACCCTGCCTTGAGGTGGGGAGCCACCCCCACCCGCACCCCCTGTTGGAATAAGGCAATTAGGCCTTACATCAGACATCAGACGTAAGAAATGTTTGTTCTTCAGTTTCCACCTTCTCCCAAGGCATCAAAGGAAGAGACACCCCCCACCCCAGCTGGATTTTAGCTTGCAGAGTGTGAAGGCTGAGGCCAGAAGCAAGCAAGGGTATCAGGACCTCTGTGAAGCCCCGCAGAGGTGTGAATTGGGGGCTCAGAAAGTCAGGCTGGCACCCCAGAGGGAGGACCGGGCTGGCGCCAGACCTGGGGCTCCTCCTCCTTGCGCCCCCCTCCTGGCCCATCTCACTTAGGTGAATCACTCAGAGTTTTTCTATCATTTAAATTGCTCACTGTTACAGTCACTGTGGAGGAAAGGAGACAGAACATTATAGGTGCTTATTTGATTGAAAAAAAAATTATAAACCAACAAAACCTTTCAGGTACTTTCTTTAAAAAAGATAGAGACTTGGGCCGGAGCGATAGCCCAGCGGGTAGGGCGTTTGCCTTGCCTGCCGGCCGGCCCATGGCGGCCGGGTTCGATCCCCGACATCCCATATGGTCCCCCGAGCACTGCCAGGAGTAATTTCTGAGTGCAGAGCCAGGAGAAACCCCTGAGCATTGCCGGGTGTGACCAAAAAAAAAAAAAAAAAAAAAAAAAAAAAGATAGAGACAAATTGAAGAAAGTAGCTTCTTGCTTCTTGGGCTCATTGACATAAAGAAATCGATGTAGGGCCTGGAAGGATAGTACAGTGAGTAGGCGTTTGCAGACATGTAGCTGACGTGGGTTTGACCACCGGCATCCCATAGTGTCCCTCAAGGACCGCCAGGAGTAATTCCTGAATGCAGAGCCAGAAGTAAGCCCTGTGCATTGCCAGGTATGATCACCCCCCCCCCCAAAAAGAAAGATATTGATTGGAAGACTCACAATGAACAGAGAAAAGTCTGAAGTCCATCTCAGCCCTGCAGTGGTCCCAGATAACTGACTTCATTGCTTCTTAGATCCGCCTGTATCGCCAGTCACTGTTGGGGCTTCCTCTCCCCTCACTGCATAAAGCCTCCACCCAAAGGAAGAGAGGAAGGGTCACAGAGCCTCTTTCTAATGTTAAGGACTCTGGGAAGGAGGGAAGAAATGCCCACAGGTTGCTGGGGCGGGGCGGGGGGGGGGTGTACCAGTGTTGTGATTTCAACGCAAGGAGTGGTACAAGAGAGTGGGTTCAGATGAAGGCTGGACTGTCACTGTGGGGGAGCCAACCAGGATGAGGGCAGCTCTCAGAAACGCCATTGCTGCTGTGCGTTTCATTAGCAATTCAGGCCAGAGCTGGGAGGGCTGGGGGCTGCTCTGAGAGGCGCAGGGAGAATCCTGGACACAGCTGGCCAAGCTTCTCCATCCCATGGCCAGAGAGACAGCAGAGGGTAATGGTCCTCACTTCCTCTTTGCACCCAGGACGACTCCAATTGGTCCACTCTGCCTTGTGCTGGCGCGGATGAGCTCCCTGTCCTTAGCATGCTGTGAGGCATTGGGGAACATAATCACATTCTCTGGGTCCAGTTTCCTTAGACCCTAGGGAAGCGTGAAGCTGTGACCAGAAAAGGGGTGAGCAGTTAGAACCAGAGGCAGAGGCTTTGTGTAGCTCCGTGCCTCTATTTCCTCAGCTATGAAATGGGTTTCTTCACGCCCACCTCTCGGAGAGCACGAGGCCATCAAAAGAGGAGCAAACGCTGCTAACTGTAAAGTCCTGAGCCAGGGTTTCCCAGGTGGGAGGAGACAGTCTCCCGGGGCCTCCAGATACTCCCCAAGCAGCACAGCTTCCATGACTAACACATCAAACTTTTTTTTTTTGTTTTTTGCTTTTTTGGGTCACACCTGGCAATACTCAGGGGTTTCTCCTGGCTCTGCACTCAGGAATTATTCCTGGCAGTGCTCGGGGACCATATGGGATGCCGGGATTGAACCCGGGCCAGGGCCGGCATGGGCCAGCTGCATGCAAGGCAAACACCCTACCCGCTGGGCTATCGCTACGGCCCCCAAACTTTTTAAAAAGCAACTTTATTGTGGGGCAATTTGCAGAAAGTCGATTGTACCTTTCCAGTGTACATCTCACTGGTGCTGGCAAATACATCTACTCGCGGGCCCGGGCCCCTCCCTAAGAGACTGTCTGCTTCTTCTGTTGCCTCCTTGTGCTCTTTTCAGTGAACCCCACTCGCCCTGCACTCCCCCACCCCCAGCAAGGTTCCCTGAACCAGCACCAGGCCACCCCCATGGACCAGTCCCATGTACTCACTGACCCACAAAGGGTTCATAAGGTCACTCATAGTCCTTATCAGACCCTCTTCGGGAGCTCCCAGGGCTTCCTAGGGGTCCGGTTCCTCTCCTTTCCTAGAGAAGGGAGCCCAGTTTCTACCTGCCTGGGGGGAGAGCCTCCAAGTCCTGCACTCTCTAGCTTTCTGGGCCTGAGCAGCTATGGGGCCACTGCCTGCTGCACTCAGGGTTGACTCCTGACTTTGCTCAGGGTTCACTCCTGGCAAACTAGGTTTGATCCCTAGTTTGATCACTAGGGATCAAACCCAGGCAAGCCCCTACCCCTTGTGATATTTCTCTGGGCCGGACACTCCATTTCTTTATGCTGCCTGGCATGTGAGGAGCGGAGTGGGGAGAAGGGAGGAGAGGGAAGGCAATCCTCTCAGCCTGGATCAGTGTCTCCTGTGACTCTAGACTGTGTTTACCAGGAGGGCAACCCAGTAAGCTGCCATCTCTTTCAGCTCAGCACAAAGGGCCGAGGGATCAACCCAGGTTTGTCGGGGCTGCCAGAGGCTGGCCCCCTCTTAGCCACAGGGAGGGGAAGCAGAGCACCCCTCCCCCACACTGTGACATCTTTGATGGTAAGGCAAGTTGGGGTCTTCTCCATCACCTGATGGTGACTCCCCCAGGGGTGGAGATCCTCACAGTTCAGCTTTATTATTACAGCCCCTACAGCGAGCTCCTGGGCCCTTGACAGCCTTGGGTGCACTCACCTCTCACACCAGTCCTGGGAAGAAGCTCAAATTAGGCCTGTTTTATGGGTGGAAAAAACGGGCCTTTCAGTTGTTCCCTGGGTAGCTGAACAGGGATTTGAACTCAGTTCTGACTTCAGGGCCTAAGGCCCCTTTTTAAAAAAGAAAAAAGGGAAGGACACACCTAACTTTTATTTCCCTACTTCTCCCTGCCCCGGCCCCACCCAAGGGTAACCAGAATCCGGTCTTTAAAACCCCAAGGATTAGATTTGCCTGTTTGGGGACTTTATAAAAGTGAAATCCTGGGCTCTGTTTTCTTTGGTGTCTGAGCTCTCAGACTGTCTCTTGCTGGGGTTGATTCATCCCCTCCTGGGGTGGGATTTCTCTGCATAAAGGACACATTGTCTTTAAAAGCCTCTTGACAGTGTGGTTAAACTTTCTTCTTCACTTGACTTGCTACACTCTGTGATTGCTGCTACTTATCTAGCTTGTCTAGGTGTCTGGGCGTCTCTGAAGGAAACTTAATCCTGGTTTGATCCCCAGAACCAGAAAAAATAAAATAAAGTAAAGTAAAATAAAATAAAATAAAATAAAATAGAACAAAAAAAAAAACACTGACAGGGCAACAATGTTAATTCTCCCCCAAAGTTAATGTTAATTCTCCCCAAAATCAAAGCATTTTGCTGAATTTTTTAATTATTTAGGACTTTTGGGGCCTCTCAAGGTTCACTCCTGGGAGTGCCTCAGACGGTTCAGGGCTCAAACATGCTTGACCACATGCCAGGCCAGCACTTTAACGTTGCTCTTTCTCTCCAGCCTCTTTCCATGTATTTTAAAGTGTGTATGGGGGCATACACATATGAAGAGCCTATCACAGCCTGGCAGTTCATCAATAAATGCTGGAAATCAGAGGTGACTACAAGAGTATGCCACCCGCACGGCAGAGCCTGGCAAGCTACCCGGATCGTATTTGTTATGCCAAATACCAGTAACAATTATAGACCTCATTCCCATGACCTGATGGAATGTTTTGAGGCTCTTTATGTTCCTGGAGCAAGCAGATGCCCTTGGGCTCTACTAGCATGAGACAGGACATATGGAGATGTTACTGGTGCCTGCTCGAAAAAAAAATCGATGAACGGGAAGACAGTGACAGTGATGGGGGCATGTCCAGTGATGCCGGGGAGTGGGGGTGGTGGCTCATGTGGCAGTGCTTAGAGGCATATCAAGTGATGCTGGGGAGTGGCGGCCACATGTGGCAATGCTTAGGGGACCGTGTGGGGGATTGAAACCACTGTCTTGGCTGCAGTCACATGCAAAGGCAAGTCTCTTAACCTCTGTGCCATCTCTCTGCATCCTATCTCTCCCCTTTCAGTGTGTTTGTTTGTTGGAGGGCCACACTCAGGGCTTATTCCTGAATTTATGCTCAGGGATTACTTCTGGCAGGCTCAGGGGGACCATATGGGGATGGAACCCAGACCAGAGGCATACAAGGCAAGCGCCCTACCTGCTGTCTTATTGCTCTGTCCCTTTCATTGTCAGGTATGTTTCATTTTATTTATTTATTTTTTTTTTTTGTTTTGTGTTTTGGGCCACACCCTATGAGGCTCAAAGGTTACTCCTGGCTCTGCATTCAGGAGTTTCTTCTGGTGGTGCTCAAGGGACCATATGGGATGCTGGGGATCAAACCTGGGTCAGCAATGTGCAAGGCAAGGGCTTTGCTATGCTCCAGTCCCCTTCCATTTTATTTTATTTTATTTTAGTAAGGTTCCAGCAGACAATGGGGGGCCTATGTGGAGAAGCATTGAATGTGGTCTGGTAGCTTCCTGGCACCAGGTGGTCCATGAGTCCCATCTTCCATGCTGGGGCAAGATGATCTCTGATTCTGGCATGTTGCTGTTTCATCAGCTGATCACTGTTTGGTTCCTTTTGCCATTTTGTCTGCCCAAACCTTACAATTTTATTTATTTTTCCCTTTCCGTTTTAGAAGTGAACTTTTTTGCTAGCTCCAAGACTGGGTCCTTCTTAACTAAATGCTTGCTGAGGTGCAGCTGTGAGCAATTCTCCCCCTCCGTCTGAGGCGTTAGAGTGCTACAACTCTTTGTTCCAGAAATAGGACTGCCACAAGGGTGTTTTGGAGTTTCCTCTGAGACACCTGAAGGAGTGGAATCCCCAGCACCTTCACCTCTGGTCAGTTACCAGCCCTGTGATCTTGGGCAAATCCTTTCACTGTTATTTGAGCCTCAGTTTCCTCATCTACATGGGGAGTGGGGAGAGTGGTGAAAATGCTGTTGACCTGCTCGAGGAGAGTAAAGCAGCAGTTACAATGTAAGGTTTGTTACAACGTAAAGCAGTTACAATGTGCTTCAGTTTAGGGGTTTTCAGTTTAAGGGTCTTCTTGTCCAAGTGGAGAAATTGAAGAGAATCCCAGGAGAATCCACTAAAGGAAGGTAGGCAGAGTAGCATCAGTTAGTTGACTAAAGATGAAACCTTGAAGCATACGGAAAGTCTTTTTTTTTTTTTTTTTGGGTCACACCGGCGATGCTCAGGGGTTTCTCCTGGCTCTGCACTCAGGAATTACTCCTGGCGGTGCTCGGGGACCATATGGGATGCCGGGACCGAACCCAGGCCGGCACAGGCCAGCCAAGTGCAAGGCAAACGCCCTACCCGCTGGGCTATCGCTCCGGGCCCCAACATACGGAAAGTCTTAAGAGAATGCTCTCAGTCTGCTGAGCAGGAAGCAGTAGGGGGATAAAAATTCTTTCAGGATACTGGATGCTTCTCTCCGCACTGTTTTGTCAATCCTGTCTCTATATTTGCAACATAAAAATCCTCCAAAACGGGGCTGGAGTGATAGCACAGAGGGGAGGGCATTTGCCTTGGACGCCACTGACCCGGGTTTGATCCCCAGCATCCCTTATGGTCCCCGAGCATTGCCAGGAGTAATTCCTGAGCAAAGAACCAGGAGTAACCCCTGAGCATCGCCGGGTGTGATCCAAAGGCCAAAAAATAAAATAAAATAAAATAAAATAAAATAAAATAAAATAAAAGGGTCCAGCCCTTTTGGAAAACAATATGGGCATTCCTCCGAAAGCTAGATATTGAGCTCCCATTTGATCCAGCAATAGCACTCCTGGGAATATACCCTAGAGACCGAAAAACACATAGCAGAAACACTATCTGTACTTCTTTATTCATCTCTGCGCTATTCACTATAGCTAGAATCTGGAAACAACCTAAATGCCCGAGAACAGAGGACTGGCTAAAGAAACTGTGGTTCATCTACACTATGGAATACTATGCGGCTGTCAGAAAGGATGAAATTATGAAATTTACCTGCAAATGGATGGACATGGAGTCTATCATGCTGAGTGAAATTAGTCAGAAGGAAAAGGACAGATATAGAATGACTGCATTCATTAATAGGATATAGATACCAGTGTTTTAATAAATATGGGAAATGGTAATGGCAGATTAAAACTCACCACTGAATATACACAAAGAGACTTAAGTGATAAACTCTAGATATCTGCAGGGCTAGCCACAATGTGTAAAATAAGAGGGAGAGAGATGCAGAGACAGAGAGAGAGATAGAGAGAGAAAGAGAGGAAACTGGGGTACCTGCTATTAAGGCGGGTGGGGGGGATGGGAGGGGAGGGGTACATTGGTGGTGGAAATGGGGCACTGGTTGAGGGATGGGTGCTGGAATACTGTATTACCAAGAACCAATTATGAACACCTTTGTAATTGTATGTTTCACGGTGGTATAATAAAAAAAATTAAAAAAAAAAAAAATAAAATAAAATAAAATAAAATTTCCCCAAAAGATTGTTTGCCCTGTTTGTTTAGGGTCAAGGAGGAAGAAGGGGTGCTGTAGGTGAATTGACTTTGCCTTGTAGCAGGGTCCTGGAAAAGAGGGATCTAGTGGAAGAACAGATAGCAGCAGACACCCAGAAGGAATAGGAAGATAAATTAGTGAACTGGCAATTTGCTGGAGGCTGTGCGTTACCTCCAGAGTGCATGGAGGTAGGGCTATTTCTCTTTATTTTCCTTCCCTCCCTTCTGATTGCCTCTAACGTAAAAATAGAACCAACTGACCATCGTCCTGCTGTTGTATTATTTCTGCAGTACTGATGTATAAATGTGGAGGGGCCTCTTTTACGAAGGTACTAGAACTCAGAATTCCTTCTACTAATATCTGTGTGTGTCTTGTGAGAAATTGGTGTTTGTTCCTTAACTTGCTCACTTGATGACCTGAGAACTATTGTTGTTATCCTGGGAATTAAATCCCAGATGCGTTTATTCTGGGGCAGGCAGAGGGAGGGAAGGAAAAGAAGAGTATAGAGTTTTAGTGAAATGGAGCATGTCATAAATTTAATAAGAATTAAGTGACTTATAAAAATTAAATAAAAATGCAAACCAAGGTTGCCTAAAATGAGATAGTACATTAATTCATACTTGAACAATTCATCTTATTTTAGACTAAAAATACAAACCAAGTTTGCATAAAATGAGATAGTACATTGATTCATATTTTTTTTGTTTTTTTTTTGGGGGACACACCCAGCAATGCTCAGGGGTTACTCATGGCTCTGCACTCAGGAATTACTCCTGGTGGTGCTCAGGGGACCATATGGGATGCCGAGGATCGAACCTGGGTTGGCCGCATGCAAGGCAAACGCCCTACCCATTGTGCTATCACTTGGCCCCAAGCTTTTTTTTTTCATTAATTCATATTTTTAAAATATTTATTATAGCACCATGAGATAAATGTTCATTAATTCATATTTTCATGAGGCAGATCAGTGGATTAAAAAAAATGAACTCCAAAGCAAGATTCTGAATGATAACATCAGCATCCTAACTGAGATTCTACACCTGAGGCATGGATTTGGCTGATTCATTTGTGTTGTACTCTAATTCTTATTGTTGAAGAGGAAACTTATTTAATACAGTATTGTGTTAAATCTTGGGAAAAATTTTTTCTTTCATTAAAAATTCTCTGCAAACCAAAAAAAAAAAGAAAATATGGTTTAGGAAAGAAAAGAGAGAGAGAGTGAGAGAGAGAGAGATAGAGAGAGTTCCTGCTATAGAGGCAGGTTGGGGTTGGAGGGAACTTTGTGGTGGGTAGCGGGAGAGAAACTGGGGACATTTCTGGTGGAAAATGTATACTGCTGAAAGTATGGGTGTTAGGACATTGACTGAAACTCAATCATGAACAACTTTGTAACTGTATCTCACAGTTATTCAATATCATTTTAATAAGGAAAAAATTAAATTGAAAAAAGAATCTAACTGTCCAACTCTGAATAAATTGCTACCTTTTAAGATACATGCTCTTACTATGTGTATGTATTTTAAGGTTTTAGTGTCATAAACTATTGTTCAATTTCTAGTCTTAATACTAAAACATCTCTGAAGGCTAAAAAAAGATACAAAAATAAGATACAAAGCCCACTTTAAACAATTCATGTTTAACTTTTACCAAAGCATTTAAGTTCTACAATATTCATAAGACACCAAATAAAGGCAATGACACTAAAAAAAAACTAATTAAGTGGAAACAAGTGTTAAATGCCAGAATCCTTGGGAAAGAGGGAGAATTTGGTCCCTGTCAAGTGCTTACTGGTTAGTCTGCAGGAAGAGATGAAAAAAGTGTTAGACCAGTCACAAATAGGGTCAATTTTAGTTTGTGAGAAAGGAGAGGGCTACAGACATCGGCTATGCCTTCCAGATCAGATTGTCATAGTTCATTTGAAAAATGAACTCAGACTCACAGACATGGGGCAGAGCTGCTACTGGCTCTCCCTGTGCCCAGCTGCTCATGAGGTGCCCAGGTGGGATGGCAGGTTCTAGTCCTGGCCCGCCACTCCAGCAGAGCCTCACAACAAGCCAGACGACCCCCCACTCCATGAGGGGCCTCCATTCATTTTCCACATCTGGACTCCCCCTCGTCAGAACTCCACCCAGCAGACCAGCCTATCACAGCTCGACTTGAGCTGTGATATTTATCCATCAATAAATGCTGGATTTTTAGATGACTACAAGAGTATGCTACCCGTAAGGCAGAGCCTGGCAAGCTACCCATGTCGTATTTGATATGCCAGATACCAGTAACAATTATAGACTCATTCCCATGACCTGATGGAATGGTTTGAGGCTCTTTATGTTCCTGGAGCAAGCAGGTGCCCTTGGGCTCTACTTGCATGAGACAGGTCATATGGAGATGTTACTGGTGCCTGCTCGAGCAAATCGATGATGAACGGGAAGACAGTGATACAGTGGATACAGTTTTATGTCTAGTCTAGGGTGGGCCGGAGCGTGGGACCCTAGAGAGTGCTGGGGTGTAGATTAGCATAACTTATTCCCTCCATTTCTTTTGAGGAAGCACAACCTGAGTGCTTAGGTCTTACTCCTGGCTCTGTTCTCAGGGATCACTCCTTATGGACTGCCAGGGATCAAACTCAGGTTGATCACTTGATCACTTGAATCCCGTTGTTCATCGATTTGCTCGAGCGGGTGCCAGTAACATTTCCATTGGACCCTATCACGTGCCAATGTAGCCCAATGGCATCTGGTTGATTCAGGAATTTGAAGAGCCTCAAACCGCGTTCCTTCAGGGTCTTGACAAGGAAGTCTGACCATCTTGTAGGTGGGCGGCCACGTGATCTTTTTGATATCCCGTGGGATCCAGTCGGTAATGGCTCTAGTCCAGCGGTTGTCTCCAAATCGCATTACATGTCCAGCCCATCTGATTTTCGATGTCTTGGCAAACAAGACAGCATCCCTGATTCTGGAATAGCGACGGAGGTCAGAACTCCAGATTCCTTCTCTCACTTGAGTGAGGCGTGATATTCCAAGCATAGCTCTTTCGATTCCTCTCTGGGAGACCCGAATAACATTCTCATCCTGCTTTCGTAGGGCCCAGGTCTCTGAGGCGTATGTTAATGCAGGGAGAACGGTGGAGTCAAAGAGATGTGCCCGGAGCCGGAGGGTCTTTGTCCTTTTAGCTATTTCTTCGATGCCTTTGAAGGCATTCCATGCCGCTCTCTTCCTCCTGCGCAGCTCAGGTTTTAGGTCGTTCATCATGTTGATTTCTCGACCTAGGTACACATAACTGCTGCATTCAGAGATGTTTGTTCCATTGAGAGTGAATGGGGCCTCTGGAACTAGTTCATTCTTCATGAACATAGTTTTCTTTAGATTCAGCTGTAGACCTATCTTTCCACATTCTTGGTCAAAGTCAGCCAGCATTTGTGCCGCTTGGCTAATGTTTGGTGTTATTAGAACGATGTCATCAGCGAAGTAGAGGTGGTGTAGTTGCCGACCATCTATCTTCACTCCCATTCCTTCCCATTCTAATTGTTGCATGATGTTCTCGATGGTGGCGCTGAAGAGTTTTGGTGAAATGGTATCACCCTATCGAACCCCTCTTTTCACATTAATGATCACTTCTTTGTAGAATGGTGAGTTCCTGGTGGTGAATCCGTAATACAGCTCAAGAAGGATCTTGATGTATTGGGTTTGAACACCCTATTTGGCTAGGGCTTGATGACTGCTTCCAGTCTCCACAGAATCAAAGGCTTTCTGTAAATCAATGAACGTGAGACAGAGTGGCATCTTGTACTCCCTACAAACCTCAATGAGCTTGGTTACCGTGTGGATATGGTCGATTGTGCTGAATCCTTTCCGGAAGCCAGCTTGCTCGCATGGTTGTCCTTCATCTAGTGTTCTGCTAATCCTGTTCAGGATGACTCGTGTAAACAGCTTGTAGATGACAGACAACAGGCAGATGGGGCGATAGTTGCCGATGTCGTGAATGTCTCCCTTCTTGAACAGTAGAACTGTCCTGCTGATTTTCCATTGGGAGGGCACCTTGCATTCGGACAGGTAGCGTGTGAAGAGCTGAGCTAGTGTATTGATGAGTACCGACGGCAGATTCTTCAGGTGTTCGGGTCTGACTTTTGGGGCCTGGTGCTGTTCCCTTCTTTACTGACGAGATGGCATGTCGGATTTCAACTCAGGTTAGCAGCATGAAAGGCAAACACCCTACCCACTGTTTACTATCTCTCTGACCCCATCAATGTTTTTTTGGTAAGTTTTAATTTTATTTGTATTTTGGGTCACACTCAGTACTCCCTAGGTCTGTGTTCAGAGGTTGCTCCCAGGGGTGTTTGGGGGGTGTATGGTGGCAGGTGGGACATGGTACTGGGTCTCCAAGGCTGGAGGGATAGTACAGTTTTAGGACACTTGCTCTGCATGCAGCTCATCTGGATTTGATACCCATAGCTTGCCAGAAATGATCCCTGAACACAGAGCACACAGAGCCAGCAATAAATTCTGAGCATAGGCAAGTGTGGCCTCCAAATAAAACAAACAGGGGGCCGGAGCGATAGCCCAGCGGGTAGGGCATTTGCCTTGCACGCGCCGGCCTGTGCTGGCCTGGGTTCGATTCCCGGCATCCCATATGGTCCCCCGAGTACCGCCAGGAGTAATTCCTGAGTGCAGAGCCAGGAGTAACCCCTGAGCATCGCCAGGTGTGACCCAAAAAAGCAAAAAAAAAAAAAAAAAAAAAAAAAAAACCAAATAAAACAAACAAACAAAAATCTTGGGCCTCCCTTGAGGCCTCAGTTACAGTACAGTAAATAGGGCACATGCCTTGCATACAGCTGATCTGGGTTTGATCCCCGGCAATGCATATGGAATTCTTCTTATTTTCTTTTTTTAATTTATTTTTTAAAAAAAATTTTTTTATCATACCACCGTGAAACATACAATTACAAAGGTGTTCATAATTGGTTCTTGGTAATACAGTAATCCAGCACCCATCCCTCCACCAGTGCCCCATTTCCACCACCAATGTACCCCTCCCCCTCCCGCCCGAATTCTTTCTTATTTTCTTGCTGTCATTTTTGGGTTTTGGTATAGAAGATTGAACCCAGAGCCCTCACACTTGCAAGACAAGTGCTCTACTACTGAGCTATGTACATGAGCACCACATATAGTCCGCTGAAGCCCTGCCAGGAGTGATTCCTGAGTGCAGAGCCAGAAGTAACCTCTCAGCACTGCCAGGTGTGGCCCAAACCAATACAAAACTGGGCCTCCCTAAAATATAACATGTACCGCAGCTTATATTTCCATATACCCCCAGCACCTTTGTACACTTATAATTTATTTATTTTTTATTAAATCACTGTCAGATAGACAATTACAAAGCTGTTTGTGATTGGGTTTCAGTCTTACAAATACACTTACAATTTTAAGTTATTGCTTCCATGGGCCGGGATATTATTCCATTGTTTCAAACCAAGAAGTATTGTATAAATATTGGTCCTATTAATAAGGCATAAATCAGATTCATTCATTTATCTATTTATTGTGTGTGTGTGTGTGTGTGTGTGTGTGTGTGTGTGTGTAGAGGCACACCTGACAATGTTCAGGGGTTACTCTTGGTTCTGCACTCAAAAATCACTCCTGGCGGTGCTCAGGGAACCATAATGGGATCTCAGGGATGAACCGGAGTTGGCTGTGTGCAAGGCAAACATCTTACCCTCTATACTATTACTCTGGGCCCTAAATTAGATTCCTTTAAAAATTTTGCTTTGAAGTGATTTATAACGGCATTCTAAGAGGCACATCTATTAACAAATTCCTGTTAGAAAGTTACTGTCATTAATGTACATACCTAGAAACATACTAATTTAAACATAGATACCAACTAGCTCTGCTAAATTAATGCATTCTCCTAACCCTGAATTTGGAAGGGACCCTGGTCATGAGTCATACCATGTGAGCGCCCCCTGGTGAGGAAAGTAATAACTGTACCTGTATCTTCCATCCCAGGTGCTTTTTTTGGAAAAGTGACAGCACTTTTCATATATACTCTCACATTACAGCAAAACGAGGCCGCCTTAGGCTAGAAATCATCCGTCTGCTTGCCTTTGAGATGAGGGAACATAAGTCTGAGGTTTAAAGGGAGGGAGGAGATGACCATTCTGACGATTTTGACTTGGTTTTTTTGGGGGTCACTGGTGACTGTGCAGAGAATGGTGGCGCTCATGGTGAGAGGCAAGGGGAGACGCTGGTGGAAGTCAGGACACTCAGCCTCAGTTCAGAGAATGCTGCAGGCGTGGAAGCCGATGCTGGTGGGCAGTGCAGGGCTCCTCAGAGCAGCTGTGTGGTGCAGGGGAGGCTCCGGAGGTTCCTTTTTCCCAGGCAGGAAAAAGTGCTCTGGGGTTATAATATCTTTGGGGGAAATTGGCTGAGGAGAGAGACTGAGGCAGTCAGCAGAGGTCTGTAGTGACCTTTGCTCCTGGTTTACAGTTTGCACTCTGTCACTTGGAGGTGGGCGAAGTTTTTTTTCTTTTTATTGAATCACCATGCAATAGACCATTACAAAGCTGTTCATGATTAGGTTTCAGTCATACAATGTTCCAACACCCATCCCTCCACCAGGGCACATTTCTCACCACCAATGTGTCCCCTTTCCCACCACCCTCCACAACCTCCTCCTCCTCCCTCCTCCTTCTCCTCCTCCTCCTCTTCCCTCCCTCCTCCCTCCTCCTCCTCCTTCTTCTTTGTTCTTCTCTTTCTCCTCTTTTTTTTGCATTGTGTTTTTCAAATCAAGACAATGAAGGATTATCATGAATATTCCTTTACCACTTTCCATACTCAGTTCTAGTCCAGTGTTACTATTCCCTGTCAGGGAGCCGCTGGGGTCCCCCAACAATACCAGGAAATGAGTTCCCTTCTACCTCTGAAGCCAGAGGGTAATGGACAAAAACTCAGGAATCTGGCACAGTTTTAAAAGGCTTTACTAACACAGGTTCTGATATACAATCCAAGAACAGGAAAATCCCTGGACTCTGCGTTGCCAGCTAGGCCCCAGTCATGTTTAGGCCAAGGTGGCTGCCACCATGTATTGAAGCCCAACAGAGAACAGAGAGAGAGAAAATGCCAAGAGAGGAAAACGCCAAGGAAAGCCAAAATGGCAAAAGGGCCTTCTCTCTTCTCCCAGCTTATGTTATAGATAGAAATCTGCCAGGTTTCCCCAGCCCAGCCCATTGTGGGCTGGGCTATCTAGAGATGAATACAGGTAAACAACTTTATTGAAGTGCAGCACTTCAGGTGGGCCTTTTGGCTTTACAAGTGCCAGAGCTGATTCAAAGTTTCCCTAGCTGAGCTGGGAGGGGCTGCAAGTTAA